>BQNB010031291.1:0-54106 GCA_026074375.1 Tanacetum coccineum
AACAACTAGTAAGTCTAATATATAAATTAAATAAAAATTTAATAAAAAGGTCTTGTAAATTTAAAATTATCCAAAAAAAATCCATTCATATCGAATCACACAAATCTTTCACCGAACATCCTATCGTTAATGAATTTATCATCATAAATATACTTGAAGAGGATGTCGAACCCCAACCAAATTTACCGCTCCAAGAAATAATAATCCTCAATCCCGATGATCAACCTATGTGGGAAAATGCTAAGATTGTAGCACCGGCTCCTAATTCTGCCATTGTTCAACCCAATGTTGATGACAACTTGGTTATCAACAGTACCCACTTGCAAATGATATGGGAAAATAAATTTGATGGTTATCTGTGGACTGACCCGCATGACCACATCCGCGAATTTCTCGCAATCTGTGACATGTTCAAGTATGGTAAAACTAAAAGCGAAGCTGTCAAGCTTTTAATGTTTCCCTTATCCTTATGCGATAAAGCTAAAATCTGGTTTAACGAACTTAATGAAGATTCTATAACATCGTGGGAACAAATGACAAAATCTTTATAAACGGATTCTTTCCACCTTCGTTATTTAACCATCTTTTACTTGAAATCAGAAATTTCTCTCAAAACGTATGTCAAAGTCTAACCGAAGCTTTGTTATGACAGAAGAACATGATTAAAAATGCCATGGGCACGGTCTGACCAAAAGAGCTATTATTCAAATATTTTATCACAGTCTAGACAAACCGACTCAAGGATTCCTGGACGAAACAGCCAGAGGAATCTTCCTCTATAAAAGTCCAAATCAAGCTTTTTAATTTCTTAATGACAAAGTCCTTTTCAAACTTGATTGGTCCACTAAATCTCAAAACGAACATCATCAAAAATCTGTTGCTTTCGCCAATGGATGTGATAGTAATGATGATAATTATCAATTGATGGAAAAATTGGAAGCTCTAACTATAAAAATGGATTCTCAATTTCAGAGCTTAAAAGAGGAGATGCATGAGATGCGTAAGAATTATAATAACCATGGAGGTGACAACGCTTCTAAGAACGATGACACGTCGATGTGTGAACGTCATGAAGTAAATTACATCCAATCTGGAGGTTATCGAAACCAAAATTCTAATGATTCGTATTATGATCCTAAATCGAATAATGATTATGAGAAATCGCTTAGAGAATCAAACAATGATGTAAAAAAATGATCTCAAACATTTCAAGAGTTGTATCCGTAGCATGAGAACTGTTCATGATAAACTTTTTGACAGGGACGATCAATCTAAAACTAATTTTGAAAAATCAATCACTAAATTCTTGGATGGTCAAAGAGTTACAAATATGTTTATCAAAAATAATGTTAACGATATGATTATAAAAATGAAGCAAAGCGAAAAAATTGCCAAACTATATATAAAAATATGGAAAGAAAAATAGATGAGTGGGAGAAGTCTCAAAATATTTCTTATGAATAAACTGGTAGGACTGACCCTCCTCCTCCTCCAGCTCAAACCAAGCAAGTGAATGCCATATTCGCCAGGAGTGGAAAGTCCGATGATTCTCCGAAAATTCAAAAAGATCACCCACCTCCCATCATCGTTAACAATAAAATCAAAAAAGATCAGTCAATTAAGACAACAAAAAGGGGTTATCACGTGGTCAAAACAAAAGAATATCCATTCCGTAAGTACATACCAAAAATCTTGTACCCTCAATGTTTAAGAGTGGATCATTCCCACTTGAACCGTATCATTAAGGAATCTTAAATCAAGTTAAAGTATAGTAATAATAATAATAGTAGTAATAGTAAATACTTATATATCAAAAATAAAATAAATATATATATTAAAGTTTTGAACTTTGTGGGTGTGTTCGCCAGAAATCCTCACAAGACTATAACTCGCCCACTCGTGGAAACGAGGGGTTTGTTTTTTTAAAGGCTTATTGCATTCGTGATATGCATCGTGGTGCCTATGAAAAGTGCGTTTTTGATTTTACGGTTTCCGTAGGTTTTGTTTGTAGATTAGATATATAAGTAGGAGCTTGGATGTGTTTTGATGCTTATCACTTGGGGATGTGATATATTTGGATCAATATATTACATGTGGTAGAATACACATGCTTAGCGTTTTGTTTAGGACCGTATCTTTCAGAATTCAACCGAGCACTTATGAGCCCCGGAAAGTCTCGTTTCTCGTATACTTATTTCCCCTTATCCTATACTATTTATGTTTATTTCTTCAAATTACGATTAATGCTCAACTTAAGTGTGGGGGAGAAATAAATTAGAAAAATTAGACTCATTATTAATTTTTGACTTTTGTTCGCCCTCGGTAATCTAAAAATCTAATCTTGTTTTTAAATTTCTTTTGCCAGTTAGGTTAATATATTAGAATAAAACGTAGTAAAAAATAATAAAAATAAATAGAGTTTTGAAATCAGAGATGTGTCCCGATTGATAAAGCAGATCTGACTCAGGATTGATAACATTTCTTGTGCATTTATACCAATCACCCAAAAATATGAGGTTCACCTTTAAATCTTATGAAGATAATTTTTGCCCTTAGCTTTCTCAAGTTAAGGTTTGAATGCAATTGCAAGTGTCTCATCCGTCGTTACGGCTGTGTATTTGTAGTTTTGTCGCCTTTTCTGGAGCGTTGGTATCGATATGCCAGTGATTTATTGATTCTAGAACTTGTGCTTGAAATCATTACGAGACCGTAGTGAGATCACGTTCGCGTGATATAGGTATTTTTATATGATAAAAAGACAAACTTAGGATTAAACCAAATTAGCCCATCCATTTAACATATTATTCTTTTAGCTGATTATACTGACCAGTTAACCACCCAAATAAAACCCTTATGTTAGCACTCATAAAAACTTTGCAGTTTTTAAGTATGTCACTCATTCGGCCAGTGTGTTTCTTACCTTGATTTATGTACCCAAAAAGAAATATAACAAACTTTGTAGGTGTGTTCGATGGAAACCCTCACGATATTGTAACTCGTCCACTCGGGGCACCAAGGGGTTTAAAGGCTTATTGCATATGCTAAAGGCAATCGTGTTGCCTACGAAAGTGCGCTTTTGAATTTTACGATTTTTTGTAGTTGTGTTTATTTTACAAATTAAATAAAACAGGCGATGCTGGGACTTATGGTGATAGCTTATCACTTGGGGGAGTGATATATTTGAATTATAATATTACATATGGTTGAATTTACATGCTTGGCATTCTGTTTCGTGCTGTATCTTTTAGAATTCAACCGAGTACTTATGAGCCCGAAGAAGTACCGTTTTCCCTTAATTTTCCATAATTTATCTTAATTATCAGTTTTTACATTGAGGACAATGTTCAACTTGAGTGTGGAGGGAAGACAAATAGGAAAAATTAATCATATCCCTCCATGTTTGCCCTGCGATCTAAGGAAAATTTTCAACTGATATTTTCTGGAAAATTAAAAAATTAATATATGCTTTCCTTTAAAAATTAAAAATGAATACTCTTAGTAAGGAAAATCCACCCAGATTAACACTATAACTAGCACAAAAACCCGCAGTGAGATTAATTTATAGACAATTCTGTATGATAAGAGGTGAAATAAATCTCAAGAAGTTCCTGTAACTGTAGCACTCACTTTTAGTGCTAAAATCGTTGAAGTTCCTATGTTACATCATGAAGTATGTGCCTGAAATATCATAGTTATCTGCCTTAGTTATCGCAAGTCATCAAAAAAAGTTGAGGAAATAAAGTTCAAAGTATACGGCTCAAGTTCCGGAACAAGAGTATCAGTTATTAACCCACCTCGTTATCACATTTGGCCTCTTTGAGATTTTGTCAGGTGCTCACACCCTATCAGTCATGTTTATGTGTCTCATACAAGTATATGGTATCTATCTAGATTATGTCTGTGCAAATGAGTGGCTTCACAAAATATAAACCCTATCTGAGTGACTCGAGTGAATATTAAACAAACAAATTCCCTATGTGAGGTGCCCAGTTATATGTCTATGCTTGAAAAGTTACTAAATCTATAAACACTTGTTAAATCCAAAATTTCTCCATGTCACAATAAATGATCTTATTTTTTCCGCTTTGATTGCTTGAGCGCAAGCAATAGATAAGTGTGGAGGGATATGATAACGCCTTAATTATACATGTTTTCGGCGGCGTTATTTATATATATTTGATCATTTCTCGTGAACTTTTGGTACTTAATCAAGTATATTTGCTATTATATCTTCCAGGTACGTGTCGTGGAAGAATACAGAAGATTACACGAAGAATTGAAGCTTAAACGAAGAACTAACTCAAGTTAATGATCTCCTGACACCGGTTCACTGTTTTGGTCATAACTCGGTCATACGAACTCCGTTTGACGCGATTCTAGCGGCCATGTGAAGAGAATTCAATTATCTACAACCTTGAAAAAGGCCAAGTGCTGAAATTGCCTAAAGTGAGGTGGATTTACCCAAAGTGCAGCGCACTTTTGAGGCGATGGAAGAATTAAAGGCAATTAGATGAAGACAACATTAACATCCGAAGTGCGGCGCAATAATAAGTTTGTGTGGTGGTTTTGGCCCCTCGAACATCCTATAAATAGCCCTATTGGCACCCACATTTCACACACTCTCACACAAATCATTCTAGTTCGTTTAGAACACTTAAAATAGGGATTTTTTGGTGATCTTGGCTTGACAAACCAAGGATCTAAACACTCCTTCAAACCACCATCGACTACTACCACTCTCCACCATCAATTTTTAGATTTTAATCCATCCAAGGAAGTAGCATTGAAGTGTAATTCTAATCTATAAGCGATTGTGACAGAATTGTTTATAGTTTCCGGGTTTACCTTGAATATAATAAAGTTTTCATTGGGAAAACTTGTAAAATCATTAAACATTTTCTATTGAAGTTGGTATAAATCTTGTTTATCTTTTGAATATGATCTTTACTAAATTCATGATGAATGTTATGTGTTTTGTTACTTCTTTGATCATGGAGTAGTCATCTTGTGTTTGTTTGTGCAATATGTGATCTTTGATATGGAGTGTTTGGATATGTGTTTATTGAATTGGTAAAACATATTTTATATAAGAATATAGGCCGAAAGGGTTCTTTTATATACGTCTTTAGTCATTCCACTTAATATATTGATTATAATAACTTAAAAAGGCCGAAAGGATTTGTTGGTATTAATCGATATAATCACTCGTTATATTTAAAGGCCGAAAGGATTTGTAACTTGTGAAATCTTTATTCTTTAAACTTGTAAACACTATCCTAAACACTTCATTGTCTTAGTGATCATTGCCTAAACAAACATACTTTAATCATTTGCTTGAATCATCTCATCATTGCTTTCTTTGCAATATTCAATTTATGTACGTTATGGTTAATTTGATCTGTGACAATCATTTTAGCCTTAGCACCTTAATTACAAACTGTGAGAATTTCAATTCTAGCAGAACGACCTGGACTTACCTAATCATATATTACACTCGAATAGGGTATACTTTCCCGAATGTTATGTTTTTAGTCAAAATCAGTATTTCTAGTTATTATAAATTTAAAGCTTGGAAAACACACATCAGTGGGTGCATGTTGGTCTGAAACTGTTGTGGTTTGGTGCGGGACATCCATAGGTGAGAATTGAAGCTAGACTAGTGTATGGAGTTAGGCCGAAGATGGGGAAGCAGGTTTTGGTTAGGCCGCGGTATAGGACTCTTGAGCTACGGGTTCGGTTGGATGTTGTTGGTGTGGTAATGGATAACTAACTAAAAACACAAAATCTAAACTAAAACATTAATAAACAAGAACTAGACAACTTTACTCTCCGGCAACGGCGTTAAAAACTTGATGTGTGTCATTGGGTATAGGTAAATATTTGTTATCAAGTTTTACTATTTATATTTTCTCGATTACCTTTAACTAAACACTAACGGGCAGTGTACCGGATCAATTATAAGTCTGTTGGTAAGTAGGATGTCGATCACTAAGAGTGAGAGCGTTAAAACTTAAATCTATCAGTATTTTAGTTATCTATGTTAGTTTTAATTTAACCTAATTAAATCTACTTAAACTTAAACTAACGCAAAAGGGGGATTTTTCAGCTTGAGAGACTGACACGCCTTTTGGTTCAACTAAACTAAATGATGACAATTAACACACACAAGTTGATTAACAATAGATAAAGAAGCGGTCAAGCCTAATGTAAGGAAAACGTACTAACCATGTTTAATCTAATAAAAGAGAGGAATTGTCTATGAGTGCAATGATTTTTTTACTTCATTAGTGATATATCATTCCTAAGCTTAAGTGGGACTTTTCCCTAAACTCTAGGTTTGTATTCTAGTTAATCCTAGCACAGTTAACCTAAACCCGCATAAAGCATTCACAGTTGATTATAATCAATTAGGGAGACCAATATTTTGGTGTTTAGTTTGAAACCTAGTTCATTAAGGCTTTACTTAACTTACTATATTAAAGGACTATTTATATTACTAGTAGCCCACTGTCCAATCTTCACCCAAGAAACTGAAAACGTATGTGTATCCCTAAGTCACCACTTGTTACCTATCACTTAACCAAAGGGCATAAACATAGTCATTAATATTGTGATCCTATTACTCTAGATATATAAACGGCTATATGTAGTTCTATCCCAGACTCTAGCTAACGAGATATTTGTATTTTTAGATCCAGTTGAATGATAGGTTAAACACATACTTAAACGCACTTAAACGGAGTTATGATGTGGATGAACATAATCAAACATGCAACAATACTAATTGATGATATATAACAAACCAAACATTAAAATTATCATAATACCATCGCTTATTACCGAAAGGTATTAGCGATAGTCTGTAACCAAATTCAGAATTTATAGTACGAAACGATTAAAAGGTATGAAATGAAGTGTATTATAGAGTATGTAAAGGATTACAAGGAGTTTTCCTATGGGTTGAGCACTTTGTAGGGACCTTCTTGGCTTGCTTAAAATATTCTGATAAATCGAACTTTGGTGGTTAAAAGGGATAACTAAAATCGAATTTTTAGGTTTTATATATAGGCTTCTGGATATTAGTCGATACGCCGTATTGAAAGGTTCAATACGGGTATTAGGGTAACTTGGCGTGCGCTCCACGATATTACATTTTCCAGAATTTATTTGGATCGTCCTTAACTAGACGGAATAAGCTCTTCTGGATTACGGCATATAGCTCTCTTCTGGTCATGGATGCTTCAGTGAAATTAGGGAACGGATACACCGTATCTTCTTGATGGATACGGGGTATTGGTTGTCGAAAACAGTAGACTTTTTTTATTTCTTCGTTCATGCTCTAAAAATGCGTGCTTTTTGACTAACTTTCACCATTTGCTTGCTAACTACTGTAATTCATAAATATAAGCACTTAAGTATCAATTCATGCATAAAGTAATATAAAACAAGCAATATAGCTGAGATAAATGATGTTATAAAATAGACGTTATTTCATGTCATTGGATAATAATACAAACAGACTTAACAAGATGACAGAGATGAAAACCAAAGAGATACAAAAGAGAGGATACAACCAAATGATAAATTATATAAGGGCTATTTTTACTTAGGTCCTTGAAGTCCTTGATAACTGCTAAACAGCTCCCAAACTTCTTCATAGCTGAAACAACTTTGGACATTGACAGTTTGAGTCCCACTAATGTTGACTTGATACTTCAACACTAATAGCTGTTCTTGTTTAGAAATGTTTAAGAGTATGACCACGATCATGAAAATATAGATGGTTCATATCTAAGCTACATCCTAATAAATTCTTATTTACACGTGTAATCATTTTTTACCAAATTAAATTTAACTAGTTAGTACCTTACTCTTGGTCTAGCTAGCTACTGAACTAAATTACAAACTAACCAGTATTGTATCCAACGAGCTATCTATCTTTTAAATCTAAACATTTCAGTTAAAACAAAATGTTAAAGTTCTATATTTTCTGGAATACGAACCACCTACTATCGCAATTGCTATGTATGTATTGTAAAACTAGAGGTGGCAAAATAAGTGGGTCGGGTTGGGTTTGGATCATGGGTCTAGATGGGTTTAGGTCTAGATGGGTCTGTGTCTAGATGAGTCTTCTAGAAACATGGGTCTGGAAGGGTTTGGGTCTAGATGGGTCGGGTCTATATGGGTTGGGTCCGGGTGTAGATGAGTTTTGGTAACTTAAAAAAAGGTTTTCTTTTTGAAGCCAACGATGCTCAATTTAGTATCCAAAGTGATTCACGATCTATTTTAAACGTTTTCGTCTGCGTTCGACTATTTTCAACGGATTTCATCCGTTTTCGACCAACTTCGACAGTTTTGGACCGTTTTTGTTTGTTTTCGTCCGTTTTTGACATATTTCGTCTGTTTTTGGCCTATTTTGTCCGTTTTCGTCCATTTTCAAGTGTTTTTGACCAATTTCGTCTATTTTTGACCGTTTTCGATAATTTTCGACCATTTATGATCGTTTTTGTCTGTTTTCGACCGATTTTGTTTGTTCTCGATTGTTTTCAACCGTTTTCCATTGTTTTTGACCAATAACGACCATTTTCTATCATTTTTGACTGATATTGACCGTTCTCGATTGTTTTCGGTCGATTTTGGCTGTTTTAAATGTTATTATATGTTTTAAACGTTATTGTATATTAAAACGCTCGAAAACAGAAGAAAACATTCGAAAACGGACAAAAACGGTTGAAATAGGTGGAAAACGGTCAGAAACAAAAGAAAATGCTTGAAAACCTTCGAAATGGGCTAATACGAACGAAAATAATCAAAAATGAACAAAAAAGGGTGAAACCAAACCAAAACGAACAAATTTCGACCAAAAACGGTCGAAAATAGACGAGATCGGTCAAAAACAATCAAAATCAGACGAAATCGGTCGCAAACGATCAAAAAAGGACAAAACAGACGAAAAGGATCGAAAACTAAGGAAAATGGTCGAAATCAGATGAAATCAGTCAAAATCAGACGAAATCGGTCAAAAACACGGACAAGATTGGTCAAAACGGACGAAAACAGTCTAAAACAAATGAAAACGGGCAGAAACGGTCGAAAACCAATGAAAACAGTCTAAAATCGGTCGAAAGAGATCGAAAACTGTCAAAAACGGTCAAAAACAGACGTAAACAGTAGAAACGGTCGAAAACGCATGAAAATGGTCAAAAACCCACGAGAACGTAAAAAAGCAGATAAAAATGTATAACACAAAAAAAAACACTTTTGACCCACTAGACATGTTAGGAGACCCATCTATAATATTAAGAGAGACCCATCTAGACCCGTTGGGAGACCCATGTAGACCCATCTATAGTTTTAAGGGAGGACATGATAGCCCTAAATAGACCCATCTATAATATTAAGGAAGACCCAACTAGACCCATACCTAAAACTATTTACCCAACTAGACTCAAATTTAATCAATGGGTCTCAAAGTGCCACCTCTATGTAAAATTGTTGTTAAGTAGGGCTAGTTGTACGTTTGGTATCTGAGTATCTCTCGTGAGTTAGGTACGGACTCGTGAAGAAGATTAGTAAATCTCGTAGCTGTTGAAAATTTGGTTCAATTTTGGGTTCAGTTCATACCGGGTAATGGGACTGGAGGTACGGAGTATACTCCCATAGGTCACTGAACACCATGACTCTAATAGTGGTTAAGTATTGTTCAGTCTCTGATGAAGTTCAGTGGGTTTACTCTCCAACGAGTGACACTTTGGACTGAAGGAATTCATTAGCCGATGAGTTTAGTGAAAGCTAAACAATCTCATCAGGGAGTAACTCTTCAGAGGATTGCTCCTCAGTGAGCTAGCTGATAAGTGTTCAGGACACTGAAGGCATGACAAAGTTTGATTGAACTGGTAAACTTGTAATGGCTTTGACCTATTCAAGTGGCAGTTATAACTGCATTTATAACCATGTTTAATTAGTCATGTAACTACTAAATCCTACAATTATGGGGGCTAATTATGGAGAGATTAATGGGCCGTTAATCTCTCATAATTCCATTGACTAGGGTATTGAGTAATCTCTATAGGAGATTCAGACATGCTGAACATTATACTCATAAAACAAAAAACACTTGGAAACGAAGAGGGTTTATTGATTTGTGCTTAAATATTAACAAAAACATTTGGTTTTTATCCCAAGTAGATATTCGTGATACCCAAACATTAGGGTCGAATAATTTATTTTGAAAAGTGATAACACAATTTCAAATGATATCCGATAATAATTCTTTTTGGTAATTAGCTTGCATTGATTATCTTCACCCTCACTAGGCTTATAACCACCAACAGTAGCATGGTTAACGCTCATTAAGCACCTGGATATTCCTGTAGAATGGTAAACTGTGTTGTTGTCTATTCCATTAAGCAATCACCCTATATATAGGATACAATCAATTGGATAATGATGACTAGATGATTGGATACGGTAACAGATTATTACCAATTTTAGATAGCTTAATTGATGACAAATGATTGGTTAATGAAACTTGATGATAAGACCTCCAGGCTAGCATACTCGGGTTAACACTCCCCGCAGGTGGAGGCGGGAGGAACACCTGATGGCTCAAATCTGGGAGCAAAAATTCTTCAATAAAAGGGGAAGGCAATCCTTTGGTGAAATTATTCGGCACTCATGATAACGGACAAGGAACTGAAGCACTCGGGGACTGGCCTAAGCACAACTTAAATCATGAACAAAATATATGTTCAATCGCAATTGCTTCGTACGGGCTGATGTTTTGTAACCGGATTAGAAGACAAATAATACCGCACTTACATTATCACAGTAGACAAGCGTAGCAGAAGACAATGGGGTGTGTAAACTCTCGTATAGTGGTTTTCAACCTACATGGTCCAGAACGGGTTGGCTACCCCACGATACTCAGCCTCTGCAATAGAACGAGAAAGCGTTGGCTGACGCTTAGAGAACCAAGAGAGTAAGTTGTTGCCAAGAAATTTCTTAGTACCTGGAAGTTAGCGACGAGTGTGGACAACCAGGCCCTATTCTTTGCATCGGGGTAAGCAACCAAATCTGTGGTAGATGAAGAAAGTAACTGCAATCCATAATCCAATGTACCACGAACATAGTGCAAAATTCTCTTGAGGGCAGAGAAATGAGGCTCTCGAGGATCGTGCATGTAAAGACACACCTTGTATACTGTATAAGAGATATCCAGTCTAGTAAAAGTGAGATACTGTAGAGAACCTGCAAGACTCCGATATAAAGTCGGATCAAACGACCACTTCACCATCACTTCCTAGTTTTGACTCTCGTTTACATGGGAGTCCCGGCTAGGGTTATAATTAACCATTGTGCTCTTGTCAAGAATTTCAAATTGATATTTCTTCTGAGATAAAAAACAATCCTTAAGAATTATGTGTAAACCTTTATACATAGAAAAATTTTAATTGAGCTGGACAAGATAGTCATAAAGGCAAAACTCTTGTTGTATGATCTAATAATCTGCTGCCAACAAACTTCAGAAGAAGGCTATGAGAACAAATATCTCAAACTACAGTAACCAAAGTAAGCAGTATCGGTCCCTTTTATGTAGATAAATAAAGAGGAGTTCACAAGACTATGTGAAAAAACCAACCGAGTAATATAAGATGCAAACCATTGAAACTAAAGGCTCGTGGAGGACCTGTTTAAGCCATAGAGAGGGAACCTTTGTAATAGGGGATCACAATAATCAGGGATTGAACGAATCCCGAATCTGGGAGGTTGATGCATAGATAATACGTCTCAGAAAAGATCACCATGTAAAAAAGGCATTCTTGACATCGAGTTGTTGAATGGCAAATGTCGAGAAGCAGCTAAAACTAGGACCAGTCCGCAATGAGTTACCGCTGGTTGAACAACAGACTAAAAAGTTCATCAACATCAACCCCTTTAAATGTGTACTACCGTTTCTTGTAAGTTCGCTAACAAGACGAGCCTGGAAGCGATTACAGTGTCCATATGTTTCAGGATTTACTTGTGGACGGAAAAAGCCACATACAACGCACAGTATTGGTATCCGGTGGTCTAGGAACTAAGGTCCAAGTTTGGTTTTTAATAAGTGCATGATATTCATCACGCATAACATTTTACCAGTTTGGATCACTAAAAGCATTACGATAAGATTTTGGTAAAGGTGAAACCGAAGACACATGTAAATTAAGACGCTCAGTGGGACGATTAGTCCTGATATGGAAACGAGTAACCATGGGATGAACCGAGTCAGGCTTTGGGTTAACCAGGGGATGTTGGACTATAGCGGGTGCATGTTGGTCCGAAACTGTTGTGGTTTGGTGCGGGACAGCCGTATGTGAGAATTGAAGCTGGACTGGTGTATGTTGGGCCACAAGGAATGGTTGTTGGACTGGTGAATAGAGTTGGGCTGGAGGGGGGGAAGCAGGTGTTGGTTGGGCCGCAGTAGGGGACTGTTAGGCTGGATATTGTTGGTGTGATAATGGATCAGTTTGTCCAATAGTTGGTGTGGTAAGGGTAGGATTTAGAACAGTAGGGTGTAGATCAAAGGTATCGTCTAAGAAGGTATAAACGGAAGTGGATTTGGGTATGGTGGAGCCATAGGGAAACACGGTTTCATCAAAAGTGACGTGACGTAAAATAATTATTTTGTTTGTGTGTAGGTCAAGGCAACGATACCCTCTATGAGAAGAGGAAAATCCCAAAAAATAGAGGGTGTTGCACGTGCTTCAAGTTTGTAAGATGAATAAAGTTGGGGGTAACATAAACATCCAAAAATGCGTAAAAGGGTATAGTTGGGATCTTTGCCATATAAACGGGTGTAGGGAATGTCATTAGCAATGGCAGTTGAAGGCAAGATATTTAGTAAGTGTGTGGTCATATTAAGCATGACATGAAATAATTATTTTGTTGGTGTGTAGGTCAAGGCAACGATACCCTCTATGAGAAGAGGCATAACCCATTAATTGTACGAACCATTCGTTCAGACTTCCTATTCTGTTGAGAGGTTTGGGGACACGAAAAGAGGAATTGAATTCCATTTTGGGCAAAAAGGGTATGTAGGTGACGGTCGTCGAATTCACCACCATGATCACATTTGAATGACTTGATTTCACATTTAAATTGAGTGCGAGCATAATTATGAAATAACACGAATTTGGACATAACATCAAATTTATTAACCAAAGGATAAACCCAAACAAACTGGGAATAATGATCTAATAAAAGACATAATATTTAAAACCTGAAAGACTCAAAATGGGTGAAGTCCACACATCCGAGTGAATAATATCAAAACATGAAGTAACTACAGTATCGGAACTAAAAAATGGAAGCCTAACGTGTTTTCCACCTGACAAGCATGACAAAGTACGGGAGGTTTCTCTTTATTATACGAAATAAAATTATTGGAAATAAGACAACGTAACACTTCACTTCCTGGATGTCCAACACGCCGGTGCCACGTATGTTGACTAACAAGGAAAACATGAGGAATCAGATATGGAACCGTGATCAGGTAAAGATCCCCCGTGCTATCACATCGAAGAAGAACCCGACGCGTCATGATATCCTTAACAGAAAAACCAAATGCATCGAATTTAATAGTACAATTATTGTCATGAACAAATTAACGAACATAAATTAAGTTTTTGATAATATGAGGAGTAATAAGAACATTATTTAGGTTAAGAGATCTAGCAGAAGTTGGCAAAATGCTATGACCCATATTGGTGACGGGTATACAATGACCGTCACCAACCGAGACTAACAGATAAATACACGTATTAAAAACATCACTAAGACTAGTAACCGAATTATTAAGATGAGAGCTCGCGCCTGTGTCCATATTCCAAACGCCAGAAACGTGATCATGAAGTGTCCCGACAGTAAAAGCATGAGGTAGTGTAGTCGCCTGACCCCAAAGACTTGTGGGACCCGAAAGACTAGTGGGCTGATCTATAAGCAGACCAGTGGGCTGGGCTGTCACAATAGGTAAGTTGGGTTGGGCCTATGGTGGTGGAAACCTAACGGGCCAGCAATCTGGTAATAATTAGGTGATTGGGCCGGTTAGAGGGTGAAGCCCATATAAGGATAGTAACTAGCACCTGAATGCATATAAGGATAGAGTTAGGGTGGGCCAGTTGAAAAAGCCATAGGTTGTGTATTAGTAACAATAGGGGTCGAACCTAAATTACCCCACTTTGTGCCAAATTTAGAGAAGCAGCAACACTCAGATTACCCAAGTGGCCAATCAACTTAAGCAAAAGATCATTAGTGGTATTGCTATTTCTAGAGCCCGTCATGACCACACGACATAAGATTGGAGGGATGTTTAATGTTTAGGGCTGGAATATAGAATATGTTACTGTGTTGATAATGAAAAGTGTAAGGAATTAGGATTTGGGACGTGTGAATAGTAGGGATAACAACCAATCAATAAACTGTAAGAATGTGTGAACTTGTATATGTGATAACCGGTAACTTTTCCTGGATTAAGTATTATAAAATATTATGATTTTATATCAGAGTCTTTTAGTTTTCGTAAAGAAACCTGTGAAGTTAACTTCGGTTATCTATTTTATGTACACGGTTACGGTTTAACCGGGTATTGAGAAGAGAGTCTTGAGTTTGTAAATGAATCTCTTTTGATTTGTTTTTCTATTTTGGAGTGGTTTTGAGATCTTCAGTGCTTTCCAGGAAGCTTTCCTGTGTTTAGCGAAAAATTGTCACGCATCGCGTACCGGCACGATAGTTAAATTGAGAATGGGTCTAAGTAGCTTTGGAAGAGAGTTTAATGGATTTATTGTTTAAGTAAATTCATAATTTAAAATAACTTGGTCTAAATACGTGAATCGTGGAGATGTGAGTTAAGGATATCAGAAAACGGGCTTTTTCGTGAAATTCGGTAAAAGACTATAACGGTCGTTAAAGTGAAAACTTTGGGCAAGTCAAAAGTGGCAAGTGGTATTTTTTAAGGATGAAACACTTTTAAATTGATGGGAAAGGTTCGGTTGAGTTTAAAAAAAATTCATGTTTTTGGTCCTAACGCGATCGGTAACGTTTTAAATGAATTTTTGAAGGGATTTAAATCGAAAGAGTGTCATGTAAATAACCTAGGTTAATAGAAAAGTGATTTTAAACGCAATAAAAATACTAACTAAACCCGGGTAATATTTTAATTTAGCAAGATTTGAGTTTTTAGAGAACCCGACACAAAAACGAGACCTCCTGAGCTCCTTGGATGCTTGGACGAGTAAGGGACAAAGAGAGGGAACACAAAGGCTTATTTTTAGCTAGTTCATTTATTGGTTGTACATAAGGTTTTGGCACCACTAGAAACATTCACTTTGCATGTTTTCCTAAATCAAAAAAAAATTCATCTCTCTCTCTCTCTTTCTCTCTATTTCGGACGAGCAACCAAAGGGACCAACAAACACAAAATTTTAAAGATTTAGCAAGAACACGGGTTAATAATCAATAATGGGTTGGTGTTAGATAGTTACGGGTTGTAGAAAACGATTTGGGTTTATTTCTTCACGTCAAAAACCAAACCAAGAACATCAAGATTGTAAGTTTTTCTAAATTTTGTTTTAAGTTGTACTTTTATGGTTCTTATAGTGTCTTAATGCTAGTTGTACAAGTTGATCGTCATAAAAATCAAAATTTGATTTCTTTTGGGCATGTGGTCTCGGCGAAAGAAAGATAGGATGAAAAGAAATGTTGGGCTTGGCCAATTTGATTTTTTTTGCTTATATAGAGCTTATTTGAGCTTATGGCTTATTAGTTTGAGCTTATGATTGATTTTATAGCCTATATTGATTTCGGCTTATATAATTTTGGCTTATTTGGTTTTTGCTTATTCGATTTATGGCTTATTTGGTTCGAGCTTATAGCTTATTGGTTTCGGCTTATATTTTTGGACTTATAGCTTATTGGTTTTGGCTTATATAATGGTCTTATGGTTTAATGGGTTTCGGCTTATATACCGGGCTTATGGTTTAGTGGGTTTCGACTTATATATTGGGATTTTATCCTATATTGGTTTCGGCTTATATTTGGGCTTATGGCTTGTTGGGTTTCGGCCCATTTGATGTGGCTTATTGGGTTTCGGTTTACGACTTGGACTTTTATATAACTTGGACTTTGGTTTCGGTTGGGCTTGAATATGTGAATAATGGATTTTGGACTTATATAAAGGTTTAAAACCTTAGTGGACTCTATGGACCAATAACAAGTAAAATGGGTTATTTCTTTTGGTGGACACATGGGACTTGACAAATGTTGTTGGACTCAAAATTGATTTAAAATGGCAAGTTGGTATTAATAAGAGTTAATGGGTTAACTTTGGACTTTCAGACCCGAGAAGGGGAAAATAAACGGTTGGGATTTCTAAAGATAAATCTATGGGATTATAATTGTTACAGAAGCGGAAGATGATTTAAATTGGTCGATTTTGGTCACGTTTGGATAAGTGCGTTAAAAATATGAACTTATGGCATTTTGTTGGAATTATAGAATAATGTGGAATAATTATTTTGTGTCAACTCGACCAAAGGACAAAAGGGTAATTTTTGTAAATATTAAACATTTAAGGGTAAACGATTTAACATTGACATACTAAGATGATACAGATTTTATACGTACCCTGTCAAGCCCGACAAAGAGACATACATAATTAAATATTATTATTTTATTATTATATATATATTTATACATTTAAAAATATGTACCTTAATGTTGCGAAGATATCTATTCGATGTATTTTAAATTTAAAAGGTGTATGTCCTAATGTTGCGAGATATATTTCGTTATTTTCGATCTTCTGAACTCTCATCATTTCTCGTCAGATTTCTCTTGGACCGCTTGGGTAGTTGTTTCGTTTTTGTTAATGGCTATATTTTGAGTGTTTGTGTTGATGTTGCCTAGCCCAATGCATTGAGTCATTTTACGTAATTACCACACAACCATGTTTATGGATTAAAGGTTTTGAAAATGCCGGATGAAGGTTATGAAATGGAGGCTAAGATTTTTGCAATAAGGTAAGAGTTTGAATTAAGGCTAAGGATTTTGTAAAAGAATGATGATTTTGTATGGTAAAAGACGAAAGTTGTACAATAAGATAAACTTTGTACAAATATTTATGATGGTTATCAATAAATGTTAGGTCGGGGTGGGTTCCATTGTGCTCTTTTAAAGGCTAGTTAGGTTGCGTTGGAGAGATTGTTTGGTTTCGATGAGTAGAGGTATTGAGCGGTTATAGTCATCTGTTGAGGTGAGTTCTCGTAGCCCCACTTTTTAAGATCTTTTCCGTTGGAGAAATGATACTCAATGTGTTTTTAACTGTTTTTTTCTGTATTGTGCGAAATGTGGTTTGGTTTTTAGGACAGATATGTGCTTATGACTACTATGTGAAATATAGGTTGTGATTTTACTTATATGTATGTGTTTTGCATGGCAAGGGTTTTGATTTTACTTGCATGATGGCAAGGGTGATTAGCAATGATTTGCATGTCTAGTGTGGTCCTGTCTAAATTAGTGCTCCAGCTGGTAGGCTCATTAGGTGCGTAAGTGATTATCAGAGTTGAGGTGGCAACTGTTGATTGAGAGGGTAGTCAACTGTTAGCATTGACTTGAGTGTCTTTTGTGTGATCTGTAATTCTGAGTCTTATGTGATCGCTATGTGAGTTTAGTTTAATACATCAATGAAGGTGAATCGTTCTGTGATTGAAAGATATGGTTGTTTTCATTTGTTCAATTTTTGTTGCTGAGAGAAAATGAAGGTATAATTCCATGTGTGTACGTATTTATATGTATATGTATACGTATTTAGGTAATAGGAATTCGCGAGAATAAGTTTAGAAATATAGTTACTAGATTTTAGTATTATTAAGTTAAGAAAATAAAGTATGAAATGAATTTTTTAGGTATTTAAAACTAGTTTTATTTATAAGGATGTCTAAATAAATAAAGGTTTTTTATAAAAATAACAAAATTAAAGGGTTTTTGTGTAAATAGTAATAAATAAATAAATAATAAAAAATAATAAAAAAATGTGTTGTTCGGCCGGTTTAAGAAGAAAAAAAAGAGAAAACCAATTTTAGTAAAAGTGGCATTCTAATTTGGTAATTATCTAAACCTCCTTCTTTGCACTATAAATACAAACCCATATCTTCATTTTTTTTATATTCGGTCAAACCCAAGAGCAGAAGAAATAAAAAGATTTTTTTATTCAAGATCAATTTGGTGAATTAAGGATCAAGGTATGTTTAAAAACTCTAATTGTTTTAACTTTCTTTTTAATTCATGTAACAATAAAGTGATGGATAAATTAGGGTTTATAAAAATCTATAAATTTATAATGTTAAACCTAATTAGAAGTGTTTAGGGTTAGATTAGATGCTATTTGATGTATTCGATTAGAGTTGGAATGCGATAGAATTGAATTTAGGATTGAGCAGAATTTTGAGTCATCTTGTTCGAATGTTATCTCATGATTGGTAACGAGATTTTTGATGAATCTTATGTATATTGATAAGTTCAGCGAGTCTAGTTTCCGAAAAATCCAACCCCGAAAGGTTTTGAGGTAGGGAAGTTAGTCAAATAATTTTTGCAAGAAAAGTTGTCAAAACAGTAAATTCGGGTCAGATTCTGAGTTGTATTTATGAGGTCAAAAAACCATATCAAAACTTTGTTTTAATAAACGAAACTCCTACTGTAGTAAGTTCATGATGTATATGAATTTCAGGAATTTTTGTAGAATTTTACCAAGTGTCTAAATGGGTCTGGTCAAGTCAAACTTTTGAGTGGTTCGATCGGATCCGAATCTGTGTACTTTGCAAAGATGAATTTTTATAAAATAGTTCCATTTAATATTATTTTTTATAAAAAATCACAGTAGCTCACAACTCATTGGGGAACTAGGGAAAGTAAGGAAAACCATCAATTAGGTGATTTAGTATTTTATTTGGTCATAAAGTAACTATAAATTTCTGCCAAAACCTAAAAAGTTGGAAGTTAAGGGTTAAGACTATATAGAGTATGAAAATGATTTGGGAGATGCATATAAAGGATCATAAACTTAGTGTTAGGTTTAGAGGTCCATCATGTTATTGTTACATTGGCTTAGGCATTTAGCCTAACTGAGTGTAACTTATGTTTTGTTATGATTAGATTGTGTGCAAGATCTTGTCAAGTAAGCTGATCATCAGGTGAGTTTCATAGTCTCATTTTACTATGTTTTCTTGGGATGGAAGTGATGCAAAATATGTTTTAAAATGTTTTGATTGATGTGATTATGTGGTTCAAGTTACTCATGGACTTTTAAGTAGCTATTATATGTTATGTGCTGCATGTTGTATGATGTTGCATTGTTCTTTGTCTACTTTGTGGGCAAGAGGTTTCACCTATGTGGTGTGGGTATGAACATGTGTGTTCTACGGTACCAAGAGTCTGGGATTTGGGGATAGCATTCCTCTCTAGCATTCCTCTCTATGACTAAATGTAGCATGTTAGGGATCGGGGGACACGTTCCATCCCAATTGTGATTGCTTGTTTGGGATGATTGCATGTTAGCATGTATAATAGTCAGCTTAATTGTCCTGCCTTGATTTTTTTTTTTTTTGTATAATCACAGTAATTGAATTAAATCTTTTGTATTGGTGTCGTAAAACCTATGACTCTCACCAACCATTGTGTTGACGTTTTTAAGTATCATTTTCAGGTGAGCGTTAGGAAGGTATTGAAGTTAATAAAAGTGGCTAGAGAGACCATTAGGCTTTCATTGGAAGTTCTCATTTGATTTGGTTTCGTATTTTGTTTGCATGAATTCTTGAATGTTTTTAAATAGGTTTGTGATACATTGCCCTTGTATTGATGAGACCCATTTTTCATTAATACAAGATGTCATTCCTTTGTTTTCGGTATTGTCGTGACACATCCTATCTTTTATTACTAGTTATGCATGTAGTGATTCTCTATTGTTAACACCATTGTGTTGATGATATCCATGATGTTACGCTTCGTGTTTCTGCCTTGGCGGGGTATGTGCACAGAGTTGATATCAGATCCATTGGTTTTATAGAGAAGTAGCGTGGTTCGGCCTAGACTATAACCTATGAGTCTCATTATAGTTGTCGTTTTAGGATTAAGTGTTATGTAGTCTTTCTACTATATACTTCTCGATAATCGGAAAGCTTTATTTTTTCTTACATTTGTTCTTATCTACTATAATATATATCATATTATTATATTATACTATATAATATACTCTACTATATATATATACTATATATATATTACATATATATATATATACTTATTCATTATTGAGATCTAATAGTATACACCCTTGCTTATTATTTTAATCATGTCTCTCTCTAACCGTAATAGAATATATGTGTTTAGCTATCTAGGCATTTTTGTATTCTTGCTTTCTTTGAGTTTTATTTTGACCTACGGGCTACTCGATAGCTTATGATTCAAAAAAGGAGCAAATTGAGAAGGAGCCTCTTATGGAACTAAAGGAGATAGGGAAGTTGATCGCTTGTCGAATGCGCGTAGTAGGCCTGGACCCGCAGAGTCGGGTGACTCTTGCGAAGGCAAAGTCAAACCCAAGCGAGGCCCAACATAAGTTTATTCCGTCTTTTACCTCGTCATGATGCTATTGATTATTTCTTTCGGATATTTTGTATTTTGGAGGCGCTGCGAGACTTTTGTTTCTTTATGTCGTTTTGATTTTATCTTTATATAAGTAAGTATTTCATTGATGGAGCATTCTTTTCTGTGTTATATTGGAGTGGTTTAAGATGTGCAATGTGGTATATGTGCTTATATGTGCGTTATCATTGAGAGGTGTAGTCTTGGAAGTAAGTATACGTGTGGAAGGATGCAATTATAATTATGGTGGCCAACATAATTATAAAGGCATCATACACGTGGACGTGTGACCATGATTGCATTGATCAGTGTTTGTTTGTAAGCTGGTAGTGTAATATGTTGTGATATGTGTGATCATGATAAGGATGGTTATATAGTTATGGAATCCCTCTTTTACCTAATGCGTGATTATGTTAGGCTCAGTTGCATAGTTAGTAAGTTTTCCTTCTATCTATCGCTTGCGGATACCCCGGATACCCGTTAATGCTATTATTACGATTATTGAGTTTGTTCGTCTGCTCGATTATTCGCTCGAATATATAACCCTCATTTTAGCATCCCTTGTTTGTACCATGACGGTATGGATGATCTAACTTTTCTATCTGGCGTCTTGATGAATATTGGTTGTTCGGATCTGCTTCTTTGAATATTGGTACATTTCATTGGTTCTTTCGTGGTACTGATTACTCGTATGAGTATCAAAATTTTCTTTTAAGCACTAATTGTTCCTAACATATTAGTGCAGATCATTACTTCGTTCTTTATATATCCTTTGGTTTTCGTAACATGTTGCGACATGTTAGTACTGAAGCTTTTTGATGGTTCTTCTTTCGATCCTGAGTACGGATGAGTCATTACGTTCTTCTTTTGGTTCGTAATGTCTTTGTATAGATTTCTATTGTGCATGTTCGTTTCACTGTTATTCTGACTATATGGTTCTTTATACTCCCTTTCGCTTTCAAACAATAAGACTGTGTTAGAGTTTTTTACGGTATTTTACAATCCCTTTTGGTATTACGATGCCCTTGGGTTGAGTAATATATTTCATATTGATGTCAAGTTATGAAAATCCTTTTGAAGTATATCTTGATGGTATTTAGGGAAAACTATTCTTAAAATAATTTTATGAATACTTTATGATAAGCGCTTTTATATGACTGTCTCTTAATGAAAACTGCGTTTACAATGATTTTTATGAAAACAATGTGATATTGGTTGAGTGTCAAAACCATGTTTAAGGTAATCTTTACATTTTTATAAGTTGTTTTTGATAAATTTTATTTTATGAAAAGTATGTTTAAAATGATTTATATTGGTAAAATGCGATACATTTTTTTTATAAATATCTCTTGATTTTTTTATGAAAACCATGTTTTAAAACGAATTTAAAAAAAAGATTATATTTAAGATGATTTAAAAAAAAACTGTCTTTATTGTTTCAAAATGAATTTTTATAAAAACAGTATTTAGTTGGTTCTGTCGAGTTAAGTCGATTATTGGTATAAGAATTCTATCTTTCGTATTTATCAATTGATATGTATCATTATTCGATATGTGTTCCTTTTGTCTTGATACGCTTTGTTGACTCTTTTGTTTGCGTTTCCTATCGGTATAATATTCTATCCTTTCTTTAAAGGATTCTTATGTCATTGGATCTACATCTATTTGCATATATGAAATACCTTATATGTATTCTAGCCTTTAATTCAGTATTCGTTTGCTACCCTTTTCGGTATTTCATAACCCTTAGAAGTCATTGATATATGTTTTATCCGACCAAGTCACTCTCCGTGGGGAGCACCTGTGTTGTTCAAAAGAAGGACGGTTCATTTCGAATGTGCATAGACTATCGAGAGTTGCACAAGCTAACCACCAAGAATCTCCCCAGGATCGACGACTTGTTCGACCAGTTACAAGTTTCGCGTTATTTCTCTAAGATAGATATTCGTTCAACGAAATTTGATGCTAAGGTTACTAGTATGGAGGCAGTGGAAGATTGGGAAGTACTACGGGACCCATCCGAAATATGATTTATTCTTAGGATTGACAGTTTACTTTACATACGTTTATCGCAAAACTTTTTCTTAAGAAGTTAAACCCCATACTCCCTAACTGAGAGGAATCAAAAGTATGAGTTGGGCGCAGAACGAGAAGATGCTTTCTAGACTTTGAAGAATGATTTATGTGGCTCTTCGATTAATCGAATGTAGTGGTTGATGCGTTGAGTAGAAAGGAACGAGTGAAACCTAGACGTGTTTCGAGCGATGGCTATGGACCTTCAAGTATGGAGGTAAGAGGAATGATATTGGCAGCCCAAAGTGAGGCGTTCAAGCAAGAGAACGTACTCGCAGAAAGGCTTTATAGGTTAGATTGACATATGGAAAAGAAGGAGGACGAGAGTTTGTACTTTATGGATCGTATATGAGTTCTGTTAGTAGGGAATGATAAGAAAGGTAGTAATGGATGAGGCTCATGCATCAAGGTACTTGGTACATCCGGGAGCGGATAAGACGTACTATAACCTTGGAGACATGTATTGGTATCCACGTGTTAAAAAAAGATATAGTTACCTATGTTAGCAATTGTTGGATCTGTTTAAGAGGTGAAAGTTGTGATGTCAAAGACTTTTAGCTTGCTGAAAGCCCCCCCCCCCCATGAGATACTTGATGTGAAAATGAGATCGAATCACCATGAATTTTATCAGTAAATTTCAAGGGCAAAAGCAGTGAGTGTATGATGTGATTGGGTGGTATGGTCGGAAGGACTGACCAAGTAGCTCATTTTCAAGCTATACAAGAGATTTCAAGATGTGAAGTTGGCAAGGATTTATAGTGATGAGATAATAGCAAGGAATGGAATTCTGGTGACGATCAACTTAGATTTAGATGGATGATTTACCTCGTGGTTTTGGCAGACGCTGCAGAAAGTGTTAGTGACGCGATTAGATTTGAGTACTGCTTAGCATCCTCAAGCGGATGGACAAAGTGAAAGTATGGTTCGGACTTTGGAGGATATAATAAGGGAATGTGTTATCGATTTTGGTGGTAGTTATCATTTGAGCATTTGGTGTGCTCCGTTCGAAGCTTTGTATGGAAGGAAATGTAGATCGCCTATTATATGGGCAAATATTGGAGGAAGTAGTATGATTGACCCCGAAACTGTACAGGAACATACTGATAAGGAAGTGTTGATAAAGGAGAAGCTCAAAGCGGCAAGGGATCATCAAAAGAGCTATGCTGATAATAGGCGTAAACCGTTGGAGTTTAAGGTAGGAGATCGTGTGTTATTAAAGGTTTGCTTGAAAGGCGTGATATGTTTGGAAAAGGGTAAGTTAGCACCGAGGTATGTAGGGCCATTTGAGATTCTTGAAAGAATCGGTCCTGTAGCTTATCGGTTGAGATTGCCTGAGGAATTGAGTGGGGTACATGACACATTTCATGTTTCAAACCTAAAGAAGTGTTTGGCAGATGCTAGTTTTCATGTGTCATTAGAACGTGATTTAGGTTGACAACACTCATTTGTTTTGTGACGGAACTGTAGAGATTATGGACCGTGGATGTTAAGAGGTTAAAATGTAGCAGAACTGGTGGTAGTTAAGGGTCCATTTGGGCCTCGATGCGAGGTCTTGAGGACTTTAAGGTAATAACGGATTATCCAAACTTGTTGTTGAGTAAGGGATCATTGAGAGTTTTTAGGTGAAGTCGGGTACGTATAAGGTTTCTTTAGACCTTAGTATGCACTTAGATGTGTTTTTGTATGATTTGAGTTAAAGTTATTTTATGAATAAACTCGAATGTCGAGGCGATTCTTTCAAATTTTATGATTAAGATATTGTTAAAGTATGATTAAGCTCAATCACTAGCTTATAGACTAGTGAGAGCTAGACTGAGCTTATAGAAGCTTTGTGGTATATCCTATATCATAACATGGGGTCGATTCTTGGATTTGGCTAGTTTCTAGAGAGAGAAACAATTGAGAGAGTTTTCTAGAGAGAGAAAAAGTGTATCTATGAAATGAAAAGAAATGACTAGCTTACCTCTTCCAAAGTTGGAAGAGGCTTATATAGTACTTACAATATACCGGGTATTCGTACCCTACTTAATACCGAAAAACATACTATTAACTATTAAACTACGAGCTATAATAAACAGTAAAATACACGGGGTGACCGAGTCTTTTTCTAATATCTAACAATCTCCCCCTAAGGGAGGTCACCCCTGAAAATACCAAACTTAATCACTTCAGTCTTTAACTCGTAGACATTTGATATCTTGTACATTTGGGATAGTGATCTTTTGATTCATCTTAGACTTGTCTTTGATTGTGATCTTGAGCTTTCTTGAGATCATCGCCCAAACATAATCTTACATCATCTTGTAATGGATCGCCATCTTGTGCACTTGTGAAGAAATACATGATATTAGAGTTTGCGGAAGCTTTGGCACCTTTATGAGGTCTTTCATAACATCATAACAAATGTAGGTCGTGTCTGAGCATTCGGTTATTCACTTGATATCTGAGGCGCTGCGAATTTCCATCTCCATCTCCATCTTTAAGATATCCTACAATGAAACAGTTAGTAATAAAGAGAAAATTGATTTGAAAAGTCAGTCTAAGTGTTTCTTATGAAAATATTTTGTAACACTTCGAAAGATTTGATTGTTTATCAAATAATCAATAACCGTCAATTCTTATACTGGAACAAGTTTGATTCACACAGAATCGCACCATCGTTACTTTCCAGTTGACACAAGTTTGATTCTTGTAGAATCGCACAAGTCACCTACCTAGAGCTTGTTTGATGTTGGCTCTAGCAGGATTTCCATCTTCATTGTGAAAAACCATCGTTTCACTCGGATGTTCTGGCAATATCACAAGGATAATGCGTAGGACTCTTAGGATAGACTTGTTTCCACAGTGTGTGAAAGACAAGAGAATTGGATACGTGTCCTAACGAGATTAATTGACGATCTCTTGGCTCTAGACTCAATAGTGCGTTTTGGTTCTAGTAATCGGAGGCTGGAGCTGACTGCCACCTGTTCAATATCAACTAACTCGGAGTGAGAAAGTCAATAGATAACGTGTTTAGTCTCCGTGAGAATTGAAACAGAAATCTTTTGAAAGATTCTGAGTGGCTAGGGAGGGTTGTGCATTGCATCACTGGGTCCATGATGTCGATCTTCAATGTCAGCAATCATCTTAGTGATTCTGGCAGCATATGAATTGACCCGGTTTCTGCCTAAGTGAATGGAGGGCTTCTTTCTTTACACCCTTTATCTTTACAATTCCTTTTAATTCTTCAACCCCTTCAGTGCTTACCGAGACTTCATGACTAGATCCTTGTTGGGTTTATTCCAGTACTAGCTCCATCTCAATAGGCACTTTTCCCTTATTCTTACTTTTACTCCTTTTCCATGTCATACCTAAGGACTTCTATATTAACTAGTGGATTGTCCCTGGGTAGATCCCTCCGGTTATGGCTGGATCATTGGGAATAGTACCTAACCTTACCAACCTTATAACTCCAATTAAGTAAAATGCATGGTCGGTATTTTGGTACAGTTCTCCTTTCCATAAAACCAATTGAAAATTCAATTAAGGCACTTATGATATAAATATCAAAGCGTTTAGTACCTCGATCGTTTTTGATTTTCGAAACGCTCCCCTTCAAAATGTGCTTCGGTATTCGAAAATGTGCTTCCAGTACTAGCTCCATCTCAGTCGGCACTTTTCCCTTATTCTTACTTTTACTCCTTTTTTTCATGTCATACCTAAGAACTTCTACACTAACTAGTGGATTGTCCCTGGGTAGATCCCTCCGGTTTTGGCTGGATCATCGGGAGTAGTACCTAACCTTCCTCAAAATGTGCTTCGGTATTCGAAATTGTTTAGCATGTTTGGGCGGAGTATATGAGTCCTAATAATCACGATTATTATTATACACATATTTTAATCACATTTTCTCCCCTTATCAAAAATGTTAAACCCTTTGACATTTTGGATATCAATTGATTTAAATATGTTATAAAATTTAGGAGAAAAGAGTGGCCATAATTCACAAGAAATGTAAGAAACATATAACTGCTCCCCCTCAGTCGTTGAGGGATATAACTTATTTCTACACTTAATCATCAAAAGATTAACTACTTACTAATGTACAAGATATATTATTCACAATAAGATAATATTGACCTTTTTTATTGGAGCGACGATGTCGTCACGTTGTTCTGTTGATCAGCCTGTAGTCAATATCTCTTATTCTTCCTCCAACAAAGCTTTCCTAGACTTCGAAAGATCCCCTCCGATCTTTAGTCTTTTCTCGATCAAGTAGTGATGAAGTCCTTTGCATCTTCTCTAGTCAACCTCTGACCACTTCCTATTCTCCATGCCTTTAGTACTCAGAACATATGAAATTCTTTAACCATGTGAATCCACTTTTCCATGACTCTTGACAACTTCCCATCACTAGACTGTGGCACTCATTCAGCCTCATCAACTTTCTTTGATCATTTCTGTCTCTATAGACAACGGCTCTTGGCTTAGGGACAATCGTATAATCTTCTTTGAAGTAATAGTCGGCTGCATCCTAATTTGGACATTCAAGGTTGATCTATTGTTTGATATCTTTCATCCCGAGCTGTAAGTCTCCCAAGCGATTCTTGATTACCAAGGTTTCTAATCCCCATTTGACCTTGCCGTGTGAAGACTATTCTTGTCTGTTTGGCAGATGGTTGACCTTTTCTTGAATATTGAGTAGGAACAGATCTTCAAAATCATTTGGATGAAGATTTTTGAAATCCTTTTCTGAGATCTTGTACTCTTTGTAATTAGCTCGGCGAAGAATTATCTCTCTCAAGTAGTTGTATCAGTATTTTTCGAACCACCTTACAACTGAATCACTACTGAAAATTCACATCTGCGATCTGACTGCTTCAACGATCAAGGGCTACTGTGTTTTTGATGAGAATTCCTTTCTACAAACCACCAGTGGTGCTAGCCATCGCCGCACTGAAGTCCTAATTCAGGGTTCACTCACTTTCAACCCAACAAGATGGAACATTTCTTCAGTCCAAAGTCTAGGTAACGAGCGGCTTTGAGCTTGATATGGATAAGGAAAATTTTCGCATCTTATGTCACCTGTTCAGAAGATAATCCAAATCCATATTGAAGATAATTGTGTAGTTGAATAGTAACCTGACCTGGTGTTTTCCTCCTAAGGGCAAGTGGTTTCAATATCAATTCGCGAGAATTTGATGACCTCAGGATTTACCAAAATCCACCTTATTCGCAGCAGCGTATGGCATTCATCTAACTGATAATTGAAGAAAGAGCTTTCTTATGAAAGGCTTTTAACAAGGGTTAAAGCTGGACCTTCTGAAAAAATCAGCTTTGCAGAGCTTCTTCTTTCAGTTCGTCTGCAGAACCATTGATGAATGACCCAATATCATACGTCTTCCTTTGAAGCTTGTTCTCCGCGGGAACTTGATACGTTGTGGCGTATGTATTTGCCCAGTTATTCTCTGGTTCTGGGAAATCATTCGGGGGAATGGTCCATTCTAGTTCAGGTGTAGCTAGTCTCTTTTCGCGTCAGAATCGTCTTAAACCATAATAGTGGTCGACACCTGGGAATGTGAGCATTATCGGTATCCTCCAGATCTGAGACATGCCCTTCATCCTGCATTGGAATGTCATCTGAAGATTGTTCAGAATGTTTTGATTCGGGATCTGATCTGTGCATCGAAGAGACAACAACAACATCTCTTGTGTTAGTGATCTGCCAAAACACAGTTGAGGTAGAGAGCTTGGAGTTGTTGGAAGCAGATGCATCAGACTCCCGTGGTTTCTTCGAACTTTGCTCGTCATCTTTTGTAGGAGGTTGAGCTGACCCAGAAAGCACCTGAATCGTGTCCTTCTCCTTTTTTGCTGACTTATCCTGGTTTTAGGATCCAGCTGAAAGGGAGCCTCATCATCACCATCGTCCTTCAATCATCAGCATCTGTCATCTTTTCATTTGTGGTTTTAACCCTGTTTTTAACCATCTTATCCATGGCATCTTCATCCTGCTATTAATGCTTCCATACGAGCATGGTATAGATGGTAAAAAGTTTTTATTAATTTTTATTTTTTGGCAGTATGTCTATTTGCAGTCTTGTTCTTATTCATGTGTTTGAAGAGAGCACTCTTTAGATCAAATTCTTCAAGAGAAACTTTATCAGTTGACCTGATGGAGTAAGTTGAATCTTGTTTCTCCTCACCTTGTTCCCTTTTGATTATGATAATCTCTTTTGAACTCTTTTTAGATTCTTGATTCTTGATAGACTCTGGGCCAGACAACACAGAGTATTTCTCAATTAAATCTGCAGTGTGTCGTTCAAGAATCCTAAGGAGAGCATTATCAAGTTTTGTTCCTAGATATTTATCAACAACCGTAGGAACTTGGGATTTAATTGAAGCCAAAACATCAGCAGAGTGATCAGTCTTCTTTACTTTAGACATCTCTTGCTCCAATCTTGCCACTCTTAGCTGACGGTCTGATGACTCGGATCAGGTATGATGGAATCAGACTCATCTACATCTTTAGATTTCTCTTGATCATCTTCGGTTGGTTTGTCATAAAGAAATTGATCCCCAAAGTTATCAGTGTCTTCGAGATTTTTCATGGAAGACATAGAACCATAATGACTTTCTGGATTAATCTCGATGATAGGTCGTCTGTCTTATGAGCTTTCAGGTTTTCATAACCCTTTGGGAGGCCTGTAGCAGAATTCATCATCCATGTGCTCAGGGTTTGGTCCAGCAAGAGACACATGTACTTTTCCAGAGTCTGATCCAGTCTGGTCTTCTTGCATGGGCTCAGGGTCTGGTCCAGCCAGAGCCTCATGTGCTTTTTCAGGGTCTGATCCAGCCTGGCCTTAATGTACTAACATGTATGCTTACTCCTGATGTTACTGTAGACAAATCTACTTCACCTTGTTCTTTGTCACCTTTAGGAGCAGCGGCTTCTGTTTCACTTTCGGTTTGTTCTGAATCAGATGTTGATGAAGATTCATGGATCACTTTCACTGATGTTTCATCTTCAGGTTGAGAAGAGGGTCCAGTTGTCGAATCATGAGGTGCTTGATCACGCCTACAAGGATAAACTGATCCGTAGTTCTTTTCTTCTTTGACAAATCGATCAGGGAATGAGCTACTTGGTTCTTTCGGTTACAATGGCCCTTTCCCCTGCCTTACTACTTCAGGCATTTTGAGAGTTTGTTTCAGGATACTGTACATCCCTGATCGATACTCCTCCAACAGGTGCCACGACCTATGTGGTAAAAGGACTGGATTCCAAGCTAGAAGCTTAATAGCACATGTCCATGTCAGCATCCAGCACCTTCAACCTTCTCCCTTTTCTGAAGCGCTCCAAACCTCATCTTCTTAGCCAGTTTGAGATTAGGATCATCAACCTTCTTCTTGAGGAACAGATTCATTGTTTGAGCTTCATCATCTCAACAACAAGTTGTAAGTAGGCTTTATCACTTTTCTAACTTTATGTGGAAGCTTATGCTTGGAAGGTTTCATTGTCAGAGCAGTAGCTGGCTTGGATGGTTTGACTGGAGTAGTGGTTGTGGGCTTTTTGGATGGAGCACGCTTTGTTGCAGGTTGCTCGCTTGTACCTTCTTGAGGGGTTTTTCTTTTATTCTTAAAACAAGCCATTTCCAGATACATAGGATAATACAAGATTGTTAAATGTCTTTAGTAATCCAAGGGAATTGGGAATTGCATTCTAAACACTTCAAACAGTCCGAACCTTATTGGGACAAACCGTGAGATTTCCTAATATAAAATCATCTCTAGTATGATGAATAGCAGATCAAGACGTCGATGGATATTGTTATTGCTTGCCAAGTAGTAAATTATCACATTGAAAAACCGTCCATAAGGAATGAGGAGAGGAGTTACTTTCTTCTTTGGGTCCTTCAGACTGGCTTTGTGACTCGCCTTGTGTGAGAAAAATGTCTGGATCCCTTGAGTAAACTCTTCCCATAACAGCTCTGCATGATCAACATTAGTTTGAGTGACGATTCCCCATCAGCGCATTTGTCAGAACGGTTGTTTGGGTTTGTCAATTTGCCAGATAGTCTTATCCTGTCAAGCACTGTTTGAATTAAGGTTAGGAATTGACGTCCATGGTTGATACTCATAATTCACGCCGTAAATTGGAGACAATTTCTAAGTTCATGAGATAAACCCCAGCTCATTAACAAAATCAATCACCGTGTTACCAGACGGAGGTAACTCAAACGGGTGAGCTGGGTTGACAAGAGTAATTGCTAATGCCTTTTTTGAGAAGATCAACAATTAGAACGAACCATTGTTCATCAACTTGACAACTATAAACCCCAGTCTTCTCATCATATTTCATTGTGTTCCAGAACTGTTGCATGTAGATAGCAGGAACACTTGCTGAGGCAGTGAATGCTCGGAAGAAGTTGGTATTACTCAAGATGTCCACTGATATCTGAAAGATGGGGTTCTTTTGAATTCTTTTGAGCATTGAAAAAGAAGGTTGCTTATCCCGATATTACCCAATGAGCAGCGAGGTACAATCGCTCATCTGTTCTTGTCTGTGGTTAAACGGGAACATTTTGTTCTGCCGATCGTATTCTTGCAAAAGAGTATTAACAAAGACGACAAACATTGCAGAGAAACGATATTAGAGAGAACGTTAGCTTTGATTAAAGTCATGTCATTCCACGATTGATTAACACAGACGTAACTCTGGTTTGATGAAAATCTACATATGAGGACACAGGATGTAGAATTATCCAACAGGATCAATTGCTTGTTAACTAAGCCTGGATAGGAGTTAGAAAAGCAATTGGGTCATTCGAAGGGGGCCTTTGATAGATATTGTGCTTAATATGGGCCAAATTATTAAACTTAGCCCAAACCGCCGCCAGGCAGAATGCCAACCCACCGTTAGGAGAATCAAGCAAACCGCCACGAGGAAGGCACTAAACCGCCATGAATATTAGAATAAGATTAACCAACCCGCCGCTGAAAATAAAAAATTCAAAAAGGGCGAATTGAAATTTTTATTATATAAAAATATTCGACCAAACCGCCGAGAGACGGCGGTTTACCTGTTGGAATAAAATAATATAGAATTACGGCAACCCGCTGTGAATCAACCCGCCATTAGGCAACTCGCTGTGAATCAACCCGCCATTAGGCAACTCGCTGAGTAGATATATTACATGAACCAGCGGGTTGAATAAATTATTAAAAAAATAATAAATTCAACCAAACCGCCGCGGTGCGGCGGTTTCCCTGAAAACATTAAAATAATAATAAAATAACCAACCCGCCACCTAGAATCATAAGCAACTCGCCATGAGAACTGATTACTTAAAATTCAAACCACGCACATCCTTTGGCAAAACTAAGCCATCCTAAGGCATTCCTAGGTTTTCCTACGCATCAGATACACATTACTACCATTCTTTCCATCAAACAAACTGACTTTTACTTTCTAAAAGTCAACCCGCCACCAAGAATCATAATCAAATCATTCCATATTGGTTTGAGACAGTAATTCCTATACAATACATCAAAACTTAGTAATCTATGCCTTATGAACAATTCCCAGCAACTAAATCACACATTACAACACTACATTGGCATTTTGATCTAAAACGACCCTAGAATCATTCTTAAGACATACAGATGTTTGCCAACTGATTAAACACATATATCATAGTGATCACATCCCTATTCCGCATCTTTCCCACAAAACACTTTCAATTTCCAAACAATATTTAAACATTTCGAAACCCTAGTCCCTAAATTTATTTTTTCTACTCTTTTTAATGTGTTTTAAATCGATTCCATTGATACACACATAGAATAAATGATATAGATTAAGGTTTGATAAATACCTTTGCAAGAAACACTGGAAATCAAAGATTTGAAACTTGTTCTTGGCAGCGAGTTGCGTATGAGTGTGTGTGTGTTTTTTTCGTTGACTAGATTTGATAAGTTTGACCAAAACCAACTCGCCGCCCCTTTTTATATCCTAAGTTAAGAAGTTGGCAGATTCAACCCCTTAGGTTTCTATCTTCTTTTATTTTTTGTTTTATGTATTTCTAAGGTTCCTTCTAAGTTTTGGCAATTGGCCGATTTCGTCCCCTATTGGTTAATAAGGCAAGTGAAAACAAAAAGCAAAAATTGCATTAAATCCCTAATCATTATAACTATAGATAACTTTGGTCCTTTGAGTTAAAATTAATTAACTCCCCTTCAAATATTAACCTATTAGAATACAACAACCATCTTATAATTACACTTTCATAGCATACAACACTCCTAAACAACCATGGAAGATCCTCCCAATTACTTCATTTAGAACCTTGTGTGATGAAGCATATTTTCACATTCACTCTCCCCCTCAAACAACGTCCCGTTTTCTATTGAAAGAGCTGTAGTCGTTGATTGAGATGAAAATTTCAGTTGAACAGCTCTACTATCACCATTTTTAACTATAATCCCATAATGCATGGATATAAAGTAATCCATGCCCAGACATCAAACCGGGTTGCAATCTGAAGTAATTGCAAGCCTTTTAGTAATTCCAAATGACTTAAAATATTTACAAGGTTTTTTTTACTTATGTACAAAGGATACACGAAGGCATTTTGTTTACTCATCCTCTCCTTCTTGAATGCGTCTGAGAGTTTCAGGGGTCAAACTCTTCATGCCTAGGCGTTGAAGAAGAAATTCGAACCGTTCTCTTGGTAATGCTTTTGTAAGAATGTCTGCAAGTGATAGTTTTTGTTTCCACAAGTAGAGTTTCAACCACTCTAATTCCACTTGCCTCTGGATGAAATGGTGACGTATGGTCGATGTGTATCGGAATCGAGATTGCTGGACATTGTTACAGCAAAGAGCAAATTGCACTCTTGAATATATAAATAGAACAGAGGAATTTTATTTGAAGTCAAATCCATAGTCTTTGAGCTGATGATCGCAATCCAAGGATTTGAGAGCACAACATCCATACAAGGCAATGATTCAGCCAATGTTGTTGATATTGCATGCTCGATTGCATCTTGATGACCCAGCTACCCAATCTATCTCCAAGACACTGAGCACATCCCGGACGTCTTCTTTCTTGAATCATGATATCCCGCTGAATATGATCCCGCATGCTACATAAGTCTTGTTATGGACAAGGCTTGTTCTTTGGATACCAAAGACCCAAGTTAATGGTTCCTCTTCAAGTAACTAGAAGACACGTTTTGATAGCTTCAAAGTGCGTTTTTGTAGGCTTAGCCTATTTATCAACACACAGCATACCGCGAGTACAAAGGTCTGTTCTACTGCTGTAGGTACAATTAGTGAGCCAACCATTCCTCTAAATCGAGTTTGGTCACTGGAATCCCCATGAGATCCCTCGTCCAGTTTTCAATCGATCAACAACCATTGGTGTATCAACAGGTCAGAAGATCCATGTCCATATTTCTTTAAGGATTCCGATGAGCATATTTGCCTCGGTTAATAAAGATGGCCACTGGGGACTTTGGTAAACATGAGTCCTAAGAAAAATGACATTGTCCATCATTGACATCTAAAATTCGGAGCTCATTACTTTTTGAAATATGTGACATGCATTTATAATCTGTTGAGGCAAAAAATGATGTCATCCTACGTATCATTTGATACAAGTAGAAATATGTTATGCCTGATTCTCGCTCTGAATAACGTTGTATCCCATGGGCAACCCTTGAAGAAATTGTTTGGCCAAACAGAGACTTTTGATAGTTTGTTCATAACCAAACGCCCTGCTTGGTGCCCTGTGCCTTTAGCCCATAAAGAGCCTTCTTTAGACAATAAACGTAAGTAGGATTATTTTGGTCTTCAAATCCTTCAGGCTGACTAACAAAGACTTCTTCTTGAAGATCACCATTCAGAAAAGCAGTTTTTTGAACAACCATCTGAATAGATGATCAAATCTTAGGTTGCCAATTGCAATGAAGATTTTGATGGCCTCTATTCGTGCAACTAGAGCAAATGATTCTTCAAAATCAATACCTTCCTCCTGACGATATCCCTTTGCAACTAACCGAGCTTTGTTTTTTAGTACATCACCATATTCATCAAGCTTCACTTTGTAGATCCACTTGAGAGCGATAACCATAACATAGATTGGGCGAGGTACTAATTCCCATACTTCAAGTCGATCAAATTTCGTGAATTTACATCTGCATGGCTTTGAAACCAGAAGTCTCTATCACGGGCCATATTGGAATTCTTCTTGGGTTGACTTGGACAGTTCAGTATGAAAACACACCACATAGCATCCTGTTCGATGCAACTATTTTATAGTAGATACAGGACTAGAGGGATTGCCAACGATGTTATCAAGAGGGTGATCTTTGGTCCATTTTCTGAGATGATCTGGTGGTTGAGTAACTTGGTTGGGTTCCGCTGAATTAACATTCCCAGATGATGACTGTGCCGAACCTGGTTCTCCAGTAACAGGGTTAAATGAAGGATGTAGAACATATGAGGATAAGGGAAGACTTCGAGAGAGGGTTCTTCTTTCTGCAAATTCCTTGACGTTAGACTGATGAGGCATATCGGATTGTTGACGATGAAGCACGTGTAGACGTGCGTCTTGAGCAAAAATTGTTTGTAACAAAGATGTCCCTGGTGAACAATTTGTGAGCGTTAACTACAGTATAGAAGTACTGGTTCATTGACTAGAGATTGATTCCAAAGTAGTTCATCAAACAATTGGTTGAATTTTTAACATCTCCAGCTCTTTATCGGTTGGAGCGAGCCCTGATTTGAGTTTGTCCAAGGGTCACAATGAAGGCCTCGGGTCCTGAACTCATGCGTACATGATCCATGTCCATGCATCTCATAAATGTGACGTGAATTGTTTCCATTAATCGACCTGAGTATCCTCTTGTAGGTAGATTCTATAAAGCCCTTCCTGCTAGGAGCATACCCAACGAAAATCCCAATGTCAGCTTTGGCTTGAAATTTTCCTAGATACTTTGCTACATTATAGGAATACACAGAGCACCAAATACTCAGAGAAATGTAAGATTAGGCTTTTTATCATGTACAAGCTCATAAGGGGTTTTGTTGTGACGAGTATGAATTAGGGATCGGTTCTGGGTGTAACAAGCAGTACAATAGCTCTGCCCATGTAACAGAAACATCGGTGCTTTTTGAAATATCAGTTTCAATTTTTAGTACGTGCTGCTTCCACAAGTGTACGATTTCGTCTTTCGACAACGCCGTTTTGTTGAGGAGTTCTCAGAACAGATTTTTGATGAAATATGCCAACACCTTCATAGTATTTAGACATAACTTGGTTGACGAATTCCGTTCCATTATCTGTGCGGATGTATCTGACTGTTTTGTTGAGACCAACCTGTATTTGCTTAAGAAAAAGGGTTTTGATGGCAAACTCTGTATTTTCATCCTTTTGATCTTAAAAACTTTAACACCCAAATGGAATCTTGAATAGTAATCCACGATGACTAAAATGTATTTATTCCCTTTAATACTTTGCACTCTCATTGGACTACACAGATCCATGTGAAGGGTATGAAGAACTTCCATATTTGTATTTTCAGATTTTGGTTTGTGGGAGAACTTCTTGATTTTTCCAAGTTGACAGGCTGAGCAAAGATAATCTTTTTTAAACTTCAATCTTAGAAGACCTCTTACAAGATCTTTTCGAGCAAGATCATTTATTGTGCCGAAGTTTAAATGGTTTAAACGATGATACCACAACCATGATTTAGACTTGGAAGCTTTGGACAGCAAGCATATTGGAGAAGACTTCATCAAATCAGTAATTGAATATCGTGTACAAATTGGGTGCTACGACACCTTTAAGTAAGTACTGGCACCATTAAGATCACGACAAAGCAAGTACAGCTTTCTGAAGGCAACTTCAAAAGGATCAGAATCAACAAAATTACCCTAGCAAGAGAATAAGAATAGATTAGTGTCCAAGTCCTCCACGTAGTAAAACTCTTGAGATCACACTGTCACCAATAACATAATCTTCATAAACCCCATTGATAGCTCCGAAGTGATCTTCCCGAATCTGACTTGTCCCGATGACTTTTCCTTTCCACAAAATTCCTTGAAGCTTTATGAACAGATTCCCCTCATAAATGTTTTTGTAAGCAGCCTGAGTATCCAGAAACCAAAGGATGACCTGTACGACCTGCTTTTGAAAACACTCTAGTTTGGGAGAGTTTGGAATTTGCGTTCCCCAATTTTTGTTGGGGTCCTGTTGGTTAAGACAGATAGAGTAGAACATTTCATAGAAAGCTTAGTTAAAGGGCACATTTCGCCTAAGGCAAATTCTTTTTCTTCCTTTCCTTGTGGGTCTCCATGGATAACCATAATCAAGTATTTCCTAAGGTGAATTTCTTTTCCTTTTGGGTCTCACATTGATAACCAATATCCGCAAATAGTTTGCGCCCCGTATGCTTCCAACAACCCACAACACACCCTGAAGGCTGGGTCCTTGTTCCAAAACTGATATCAAACAACTTGCCTTTTGTGTTTCCCAAAATCTGCTTCCCTTTATTTCCAAGACAACTTAACAGTGGGGTTGCATTCACAGAACTCAAAATATTACCAACACACATTTTCATGTTTTGTAGAGTTTAAGCATTTCTTACACATTTTGCACACAGATTCAGATTCAAATTAATTACAACACGCCTATAGCTAATGCTAGAATCAACCCGATTCACTTTTGTCCATACTAACTTATTAATCCTAAGGTTGGTCTTCTACTTTCCTTCTTATTCTCACCCCTCTTAGCAAGGCAGGATCTATTTTTTCTTTGTATTGCTTTCGTAGGCTTGTGATCCCCCCGCTTGCCTTTTTTTTTATGCTATAAGGTGGAAGTAGATTATAAATACCTCCTGCACGCCACAGTACCGCCGCCGACAACCCCCCCTACCTCCACTTTTAGACGGTGAAATCACAGAGACTATAAAGAACGGACAGTAGAAAATAAAAAACAAACTTCTGGTAGCATTATACGTGATACATATCCCTCTCTTACCTTCATCTTCTTCTTCCTCTGTGTTGTTTTTGTTAGTTGCTAGATGAAAGGGATCCCCCTTACCCTGAATATCACAATCACTAAAAGTAACAATAGCATTTTTTTTTTTAATTTTTATATTTTTTTTCCCTATTTACCTAGGGTGTAGAGGGCGGGAAGCCTTAAAAATTAACCCTCTTTCCCCCCCACATCACTCATTCATACATTTCATATGAAACATTTTTTTAGGCAAGTGCAGTGCCAATTCAACATCTTCTTAACAAAACAATTCAGTGGTAGGCTTAAGAGGTATTGACAAAACATAGTTAGAGGAGGAGGAGTATATCCCCAGTAAGTAGTTAACTACCTCTAGCTACACTACTTCCTCTTTCCCTCCTCAACAAATCTCATTCCTCTATACTACCTCTACAATACTACTATCCCCTCTATAGTAATCTCTCTACAAACACCCTCGCCCCCTAACGTTGTCTACCACATTCTTCCATATTTAACCGCAGGAATCACCACGAAACCCCCCTCACCGCCCCACCCCCACTCAGCCCCCTATTGATCAAACAGGGGCTGAGGGGATGGGTTTAACATCAATTTTGGCAAACATGCCAAGGCGCAAAAAATAAACACGAAACTTTTTGGTTTGAACCCCACCTACCAAAGAAGAGTCACGGGGTCATTAAACAAGACTCGTTTGCTTCTCAAACTCCTGCCCTTTAAGACTCTCAATTTTCATTTAACAAAGGTAGATTCTTTTTTCTTCACTAAAAAGTCGTAGTGAGCACGCGTAATCCTTAATGGAGTCATACAATTCCATGTGTAAAGTTTGTTTGGAAAAAACTTTATCAGTTTTTTCTTGTTTCTCTATTTTCTCTAACTACTAAAGTCCGCAAAACAAAGACAAAAAATCATTAATTTTGATTCAATAAGAGCAGAGCACTGACATCATAAGCATTAAATAAAAAAAAGGACAGCTCCCCACTCCAGTTCTCATGAAAATCAACAAAAAATTTCTGGCCTCTTATCATCGTTCTCACAATTTCTGTCATTTCCTTTTCACACAAGATTCTACTAGAACTTTCAAGTCTCTAATCACGTTGTCTTTTTCTTGAATCTGATGTTCGAGATTCTTGATCTTAAAGAATGAGTTAAACAATCCGGAGCTTACCTGTAATGATTGTGATTTTTATATGAAAACTTTCTTGAAGATGTTGATACTTTAATTGCAAATTTAGGTATTCCCTTTCAAGTTTTGAATATGTTTTGACTCATTATGAACTTTAGACATTTCAGCTTCAAGATCTAGACAACGTGATTTTTCCACATCATACAACAGTTGATTCGACAAACAATTAGCAAAATCGATACTCATTTTCAATGAGAAGGTTTATTCTTTACAATTTCAACCACATTCGTGTCTAAAGTTATTCTATCCTACTTTGTGTATCCCTTTGATCAAAAATTTCTTCCATTACTTTAACTTCTTTAAAGAGGTCATTTAAATTCCTACAAAGTTTTCTTTAAAGAGTTGTTGAAGATGGAAAAACATTTAGATGAGGTAAAACATCGATTTTGTTTGCTCAAAACCTCTTTCTCCCCTTCTGTAACCCACCTGTTGGGTGATTCTCTTTATGCAAGTTTTTTCAAATTCCGAAAAAAGTTGTGTAGAACATAAAGTATTAATCTTCACACTTGACTTTTAGTTAGAAGAACTCTGGGTACAAGCTTGACAGGAGTATTGGGTGGAATACACAGTCAATTGCTTGAAAATTCGTTTTGGAACTCAGGTCTCAGCCTTTTCTGTCATTGTCATCTATTGGACCAAAATATGATGTTCTGGGGGTTAGATTTTCTTTTGTGGAGCAAAGTGTTGCAAGAATGATCTCAATCGAGAAACGGAGGGGCAATACCTAAACTTTAATTTCCCACATATAGAGGACTTTTCATTTTTCAACAGCATTCTTTTCTCCTAGTTTACCTTAGGCTATCTCACCGCGTATCCTCCTGAGTCATGTAATAAAACAGTGGGTGTATGATTGTGTGGTGTACAATAACATGACATTAAACATAGCAAGACTGAGCTATGCTTTGCTGAGTTGAGACTTAAGGGATTTTGTATCCTAATTCTACGCTTGTTCTTTTCATCACATAAAACGATTATGGTTTACATAACATGTGAACCTTTAACAGACTAATCCTGTTTTGTATAAATTCTATCTTCCAATATTTTCTTTTAGGCCTTTTTTTTGTCTAAAAAACTCTTCAAGAGAAATTGTATCTTTCTTTTTTTGTTTAAAAAAATCCTTTCAAAATGGTTTACTTCTTTTGGTCCTTTGACTTATACTGACCAACGGTAGAACTAAGTAGTATTTGTGCTGATTGAAGTTCTGTTTTTAAAGAAGTTCCTTTCTATTTGGTCCTAAAGATAATTATTCTCATTAGTTCATCAAATTTTACATTCCCCTCTATCATATGAATTCAAACTTTCCCGTTTTTCATATACCCCGACCAGTTCCTTATATCTCACAAGTTCAGAGGTCACTGAATCATTAACTACCATGTCTGGCTTATTTGCTAATCTACTTTGTACACCCTGTTCATGCATTTCATTGAGAATTGTCATCAATGCATCATTTCGTACAGAAGATACATTACTTTGTACAACATGTTCTTCGTTGTCTTCCACAACAGATCATACGGAATAATATTACTAACACTCGTATAGGTCAGCATCCGAATTTATCAACGTAGTTTGTAGTACATCGCTTTGGCATCTCGTTGTACTTCAATGATACACATCCATATGATCTACAAAGGTATCAAGATCTATGTACCTCAAACGGATATTCTGAGTCATATTAATGGCCCGACATCATCGTAGATTGGATCTTCAGATGTGAGATTTACCATGAACATGGTCTGTATAGTGGGACCCTCATCAACATCAGAGTTGAATGCATCACATTCATCAGCTTCAAAGACATGGTCCACATTGAGTGCCAAATCATTCTTGGGTGAATTATCCACATCCTCATCAAAGTTGGTAACTTGTTCTCCTGCAAGAAACAACGACTGCTCTTCGTCCAGTACTGCACCATTCTCCTTAAGGCTTGCACTTAATGCATTCTTGTCCTTGACGTAGTCTGAATCTTGAAGTCGCTTTGGGCCTTGGACATATCCTCGTGCTTATGTGTCCCTAGTCCGATACAGATGTACACTTACTGAGTTTGACTGGACCAAGAATTAATCATGCCTCCTCTGTTCTGACCTCCTACATTCCCAGCTATAACAATTCAATCTTGGCATTGTTTACTTTTTGAAAATGGTTTTTCCCCTTGGCTTGTTCGTCATTGTATCTTCCATGGACATCTTGAACCACAACTCTGCCGTCTTGAACCGTAGCTTTGTTTCCTTACATTAGATACGTTCTAAGTTGGATAGTTTGTTTGAGGAATGATGTGATTTTAATGATTGGTGAGGAGGGCAAAGTGAGTTGGATAAAACTTTCATTAAAACTTTTAACTTTCAATCAAAGTTTTTTTGTTGAAGAACTTTCCCCTGAGACCTAGATGAAAGTTATCAAGCAGGAGATGGTTCATTTGAGGATTGAGGAGACTTGGATGATTGTGTTGGATACTGCTGAACTGAGGCATTCGACACTAGTGCCAAAGGATCATTAGTTGGTTGAAGGAACCTTTACATCATTGTTATGTTCTCATTAGCATGTACCTCATGTTGCTTTAAATAGGAATAAAGCTGATTAAAATTAGACTCCTTCAAACCTCTATTAGTTTGACCATCAGTTATGAATCTACTCTACTCAAGTAACATAGTTGTTCACAAAAACTGAGAGTTAAGCGATCCTGGGCATGGTCATCTTGATGTTTCTCATGTCATTAATGAGCTTCGTAAACCTAACATAGTATCCTTGAATGGTTTCTCCTTTGATTTGATGGAAGTGTTCAAATTCATCGTATAATTGAGATTCCCGGTCACCCTTTGTTAACTTAAAACCTTCCAGAATCATCTTCACATTTTCCCAAATGTCTTTGGCGTTAGTATAGTGGTTGATGAGTGAGTAGATGTCCTTTGGTATACCTTGAAGTAGAATATGGTTGAACGAATGTCAGCTTTATACCTCTCCTTTTCTTCAGCTGAAAGGTCGTTAAGGACTCTAGCACGTACTGGACCTTGTTGAACTGCACCCTCAGTTCCTGCAGCAATAACATTTGAGATCGTTCCCATATGAAATGGACCTTCATTAATGGACTTCATTATATTCTCTCCATTATCCTTTCCCAGACAGTATAGACGTATACGTTGTTGCCAAGATTCAAAGTCTGTTCTATCAACCATTGGTGGGCGTGTAAGTCAGAACCGGCCATAACTGGATGTCTTCTGAATACTGAGACAACTTGTTTATAAATTATGATATGATATGTTTTGATCGATTCTATGATAGTGATTACTTAAAAGTGGATGAGGTTAACGTATTCGTTTCTTGTTTTAGTGATATTAAGTCGCCAAGTTGAAATATTTCAAATAGTCTAAGAAAGATAGTCAACTCGCCGCCAGAGGCTATCAAACCGTTGCAAAGAATTAAGACAACCCACTGGTGGAAATTAAGGCAACTCGCTTAAAGCACCACTTGTGTATTAAAGAATACAACTCCTAAACATTTGTAAGACCCATTCGTTTACTTAGTATCACACTAACATACACTTTTACACACTCATAAACTAACAAACACTGTTAAAACTTTAAGTGACTTTTTTAATTAAAATAAAGTCAAATAGAGTAAGTTAAATCAAATCTCAAAATTGGTTACTATCTAATGATTTTCAGCAAAAATCAATCGGGGTTACGAAATGCTTTGTATATATGTTGATATCCTAATGTGAAAATTTTCACCATTGTTCCACCAAAGTATTACTTTTTTCATCTAACAAAACCACCTAAGTTTAAAAATTGTATCACTAATTAAAGTGAGTCGGAGTTTTCTTCAATTACAAAAATAAGTCATGTTTTAACATCGTTAAACTTAGTGTATTTATAAGGAAATTGATAAAAAAAATCTTATAACTATCATTAAAGTGTTTAGACATTGCATCAAATTAGATGGAAATTAACTTCTCTCAACTAACTTTATATACTATAAAATAATTAAAAATTAAATAGTTTTTGTACCTTTGTTAAGTATGTGATATATCATATATCATAACACGGGTTCGATTCTTGAACTTGGTTAGTTTCTAGAGAGAGAAACACATGAGAGAGATTTTCTAGTGAGAGAAAATGTGTTTTAATATGAAAAGTGTAAAATGACTAGCTGGGCCTCTTCCAAAGTTGGAAGAGGCTTATTAGTTCTTACAATATGTCGGGTATTAGTACCCGGCTTAATACCGAAAATCATACTATTCACTATTAAACTACGAGCAATAATAAACAGTAAAATACACGGGGTGACCGAGTTTTTTTCTAATATCTAACATTAAGCAGTCTGAATAAGCACGAATTAAGCTAGAAAAAAGTTTCAAAATAAGCAAAAAGTTGTTGAAATAAGCACAGATATAAACTGATTCAATTAGATGTCTATTGAGTACAAATAAGCCTAAAATTAAGCAATAAGCACACGAAATAAGCTGATAATAATATGATAAGCACTAATAAGCAGAAATAAGCAAATCCTTGATCTCACAAACATAATCTAACACTAAAAATAAGCACTAATCTTCAATCATTAGCTCTTAATACCACATATTAAGCATATAGATCTTGATTGATGACTAGTGTGTGTAAATGAAGGTGTAATAGTGTGTGTGTGTTTAGAGAGAAATACCTAACTTGCCTTTTGATTAAATAAAGTTAGTACATCTAATCATGGCATAAATACCCTATTTATAGCCTTATTAGATTGTTGAATAAACTTTCCTAATTTGACACAAATAGTCCCTGCACTTTATAATAGTGCTTACAAGTAGAACATTTCTTTATTTCTAACAATGTTTAAAGCTACTGAATCTCATTTGAACCTCATATAAATTAGATATCCTTTGCGTCTACCTAGGGGCATACGGATAAGCATAAGTTTTAAAGTGTTTTCTCATCCAATAAGTTGTTAATGCCATTGATGCATCTACGTAGAGGCATATGGATTTTAGACCAAAAAGAACTATGGTACAATAGATTCAGGTTTCATGCTTTTGGGCTGTTACTACAACCAAACACCCTTATAGTTCTTTTTGGCTTATTTTAATACAATCAAGTAAAACTTTAGCAGTTCATTTCACTACTCAAATATGTGATCATTCTTAAAATTCATTTATGGTATGGCTATGTTGATTGCTCTATATAGAACTCATAATCTGTAGATAACAAATAAAAAAACATCAGCAATTTTGATCCATATAACTACAAATAGCATAAACCAGGTGAGGGACACTAAAAACATGATCTCAATAATGATTATATTATGAAAGGATTTCAAGGAAGAAACCAATAAATGATAGGAAAACATACTTTTCAAAATTTACAATCGCGTTGATCGTAATTAGCTCAGCATCAACTTCTTGAATATTTGAATGATCTGCAACAACATAAAAACCGGATATCAGTTATCAAGTATCGATCACATTCATCTGAATATGTAAGCTTAATGACATGAATGAAATTATTTCACATGCGCTGAACTTGTTACTTATTGTGATTTAGGGATAGATAACAAAAATCTGAGACATGAATAGACTACACTACTAGAAATTATGGACGATGGATTCCAAAGTTGTATTTTCAATTGGTTTAATCTTCTGTCAGTAGAAACATGGAGCCAATTAAGCCACTTATTGATCCCCCCCTCTTGGTCTACGAACATGCTTGTATGACATTACAACCTTTGCACATCAGGGGTAGTTTAGCGAAGGTATAATTCTTGATCCTTTGAATGTAAATCTGACCAAATAGTTTACTTAATTAAATATTAAAGCTTACAGGATAATATAAACCACATTACAATGAAAGAATTGTCAAACTTAATGACACAAATGTATAAACGTAAGTTACCACATAAACCCTATTCCCAAAACTAATAAACAATGTATTGAGGCTTAAACACAAAACTGAACTCATAAAGCATAACACATGTACAAAATTTATACATAAATCAATAATTAAACGGATTAAAAAATCAATTAGAGCCACAATTAAAACCCTAAAAATCATAAAATTAAAGACAAAAACAAACATATATGCAGATTTAATAACCAATTCAGAGCCACCAATCCTCTAAATCTCTCATTTTCATTAATCAAATTATAGCTTCAATCAAACCCTAATATTTCCCTAAATTGAAAAAAAAAACAAAAAGCCTTTTAGATGATAACTAAAACCCCTCTATCAATTTAAAACAAAATCAAGAAATTAAATATTAAAAATCACACCTTAAGCCACTGAAAGAGTTTTTGTTATTCCATAACCAAAATTTGAAGATTGTATTTTTTTGGGTAAAGGGGAATACCCCGGTAAAATAATTTGAAGATTGTATTCAGAATCACTGCAACAACAACTATATTTAAACATGTTTTCTTCAACTAATTTTAAGATCGCTAATCTATTATTTAGGTTTCGAATTAGAATTAGAACAATGTGGGTTGAAAGAAAAATCGAGTTGGGAGTGTGGGTGAATTATTGTGTGGTTTTGTGTTTGAAAAGTTTTCTTTTGACCCCGAAAGTATTGTAGATCACCTCTGGTTTTTTAAGTGTTGTTTTTCACACTTATGACACATATACTTTTATACTCTTTTTTTTGAAAAAAGGAATTAATAAGTATTGTTACCAAATTGAGCAATATTTAAGTTTTTAAATTAAATACATTTAAGAAAAGTTAATTATAATTAGAAGAATCATACCTGATAAGAAAACATTTTTTTTTTAAATACAAAAGTTCTCACTTTTCATTTTCCTTTACTAGATAACAGATAACTGTGTGTTATTGGATTCTACATGGGGACGTTTGGTATGATGGAATGGAAATGTGAGAAATGGAATGAGAAAGAATTCTTTAGTTTGGTACATCAAAGAATGAGAATAGAGAATTAAAATATGATTCTTTAGAAAGCAAATACATTCTTTAAAAAAAGTGGAGAATAGTGAGAATCACCAACTTGATAATCAAAAAACTATGTAAAAAATGGACAAATCATGTGTGTAACACATGTTTTTCATTTACGTTGTTATTCGTTAAAAAATTTTAAAAAAAAATTCCTACTTTTTAAAATCTTAATTTTTTCTAAATAAATTTAATTTTTTTTCGTACTTTTAAAATTTAACAAAAAATTATTTTTTAAAATAATTAAGAAAAAATAAAAAAGTTAAAACTTTTTACGTTTTACTTCGATTTTTTTTACTTTTTTATTTTTTCTGAACTTTTAAAAAAAATTAATTTTTTTTTTAATTTTTTACGAAAAATATTTTTTAAAATATAAAAAGTACGAAAAAAGATTTAATTTATTTAAAAAAAATTAAGATTTTACAAAGTACAAATTTTTTAAAAACTTGATTTTTCTCACATTGATTCTTTATTGGGTATCAAACATATGAATCTATCATCTTTCTTGGGACTTATTCTCTTTCTTTACGATTCCATTCTTTACTTCGTTTTCATTCTTTACTTCGTTTCCATTCTTTGCGATTCAGTCGTACCAAACGTCCCCTTACATACTAGCGATGTGAAATGCTGCATCACTTCTATCTTATAATCAACATTCACCGATCATCACTTAAAGTAATAAGAGGGCCTTATGCGAAGTGTCATTCTAACACATGAGCACTTTTGGATAACGAGTCATTTTGCTATATTTTTTTCAATACATCCAAGATATCCTATCATATAAGATTGGAGATGACAACTAGAAAGTTTCAAGTACACAGACACTGAATAATTGCACTTTTAAATTGTGTCTAGCTATTTCGACTAAAATAACAAATGCGTCTTCAAAGTGGGTCATGCACAACTTTCACATGACATTTACTTGATTTAATGATTTGGATTAATGTGCAAATCTGTAATCCGATTAGTTACTTGGCGTGTAAATATATGTGTGTGGCAACTCATGCATCCATTGTGACAATGTCAATAAGTAACTGATTAATTTTTCATAAATCAGAGAGAAAATACAGATTCATCTACAAATGTGATTATACGACATTAAATAAGTTAACCTTATATACAATAGCAAAGCAAAAGACATTATTTTAGATGCCAAAACAATGTTGTTTTGACATTGGGTCGGGTCAGACGTGAGTGGGACGGGCCGCTGTGAATGAGCTTGGGCAAATGATAGTGTTTCACGGTCATCGTTTTCGGGTCAAATATACAGGGCGGGATAAACAGACGGACATAGACAATTTACGATCGAAATCTGGGGCAATAATATTCGAACGATCGTCGGTGCATATAAGTATTGCCTTTTTATTAATTTTCTTAATTGATTGGTGATGATCATTTGTGTTTCTGAATTTCGTAGTTTAATAGAGTTGATTCGCGAGTTATAGTTGCTGCATGTTATAGTTGCTGCATGTTATGGGTTTTGGTTGGAATGATGTGTAGTTGTATTGATTATGATCGGCATAGTGTAATTGTTGGTGAAAAGTTCGATTATAGGTGTCAGGCTGTGTGTTCCATATTTGGTCGCGAGGTAAGGTTGTTGCATGGTGTTATTTTTATAGGCTTTTGTTTTTGTACTTTAGATACGGTTGTTGTGTGTTGTAGATTTGCGGTTTGTAGTTTGACGGTAGCCTTATTTCGACTGCGAAAAATTTGTTGTCGAAATTGTGTCGTTATAGTTGCTGCATGTTATAGTTGCTGCATGTTATGGGTTTTGGTTGGAATGATGTGTAGTTGTATTGATTATGATCGGCATAGTGTAATTGTTGGTGAAAAGTTCGATTATAGGTGTCAGGCTGTGTGTTCCATATTTGGTCGCGAGGTAAGGTTGTTGCATGGTGTTATTTTTATAGGCTTTTGTTTTTGTACTTTAGATACGGTTGTTGTGTGTTGTAGATTTGCGGTTTGTAGTTTGACGGTAGCCTTATTTCGACTGCGAAAAATTTGTTTTCGAAATTGTGTCGTTTAAGGTTTGCATTAGATTGTTTGACTATTTTTTTTTTGTGTTCGAAAGTGATAAAATCATTGGTTGGCTGCGTATAATCAAGGTTATTGTAAACGGTGTTTTATTTTGGTGTGGGAAAATGGTAGTATGCTTTTATATGTGTCCTTTTGGGTTTAGAGTTAGCAAATTTTAGATTGTTTTTCCAGTAGTTAGTTGCGTATATGTTCTTATGTATGAATTCATGTTTTTAGGTTTTTGTTGATGCTGTTCTGTGGAGGCCGCTGGCGGAAAGTGTGGAAAACGTATTGGGTGGGGGGAATAAATTCTCGTTTAAAAACTTAAATCTTTGTATAAAATAACCGATCAAGTGTGACGCAATATGAAAAGTGTTAATAATAGTTCTACAACAACTATATATAGCAGAGAGCATTAAGTAAAACATGTCACAAAAATATAAACATAAACACAATATAAACACCAAGCCACGACACAAACATAATCAACAAATATAAAACACAAACCACACAAGCATAAGCACAATGCAACTATAAGTATAAAGCTATAAATGCAAATATAAATGTAATGCGGTGAGTAAAAAAAAGCGCAAACCGGACACGATAATTTATAGTGGTTCGGTCACGCAACTCCTCTTCGCTCTACTCCACTCCTCGAGTACCAAACTCGAGAGTTACTTCACTAGTCAACAAGCTCCCTTCACGGTGGAGAAAACCATACAACGTCGCTTACAATATTCTCCGGCACTAAGCTAAATGTCGTGCCCTTCTTCGGGTACAACCAACCCCGTTATGTTTATGGCCCAACATAACAAACCTTTACATCGCTAACAAGTTTACCGATACTAAGCTAAATATCGAGTTCTTCTTCGGGTAAAACCAAACCCATTATGTTTTGTGGCCCAACATAACAAACCTTGTGTTTTAAGGCCTAAACACATAAACCATCTAATCTCTAGTTTGTTATATAGTTACGATACATGGTGTTGTATAATGATGATCAAAGACATAAGTGTCAATTGGATACAAATGCTTGATCTAAACATCAAGATCACTAACCATGATGTTGTTGATTTGAATAAAGATAACAAGTTTACTAAACTTGTTGTCGTAGATCTTCATGTGCAAGTATGCCTAAGGTGGATGTGGATGACAACATCTCTACTCATGGATGGATCATCAAGTAGAAATATGTTTACAACAAATGAGAGTTAAAAGCATTACGATCAAGGATTAAAAGTGGTTTTAAGTGTATGAAACATAGTAGAAAATCTAGTATAAATGTGTGGGAAAAGTTATGAATGAAGTGTGCAAATGAGCCACTAATTATAGTCAAGAGATGAGTTGTCCGCGTCTAGACGTGTGACACTCCATAAATTCGCAGGTCAAAAATCTTTCCATTTGCATGCATAAGTTGACTTTTTATAAGTTACGTGTTGACCAGACCAAAAACCAGGAAGTTATCCCGCATGGAACTGAGAAACGTTACCGGATGCATTCCTGCTTGATATTTAACGTAGTCTTTGGAAGACTATCGCGTTTTTACCTTGCAAGCATGTATTTAAATTTGCGTGACTTATTTCAGAAAAGTCGCGCGTTTTATATTTTTCGGGTATCGCGTGCATTAAAAATAAAATCTTTGAGTAAGCTTAATATCTTCAAAATCCCAAATAAATATCTAATGGAAGGGAATAAAATTTTGGCAAAAATGACCCCCTTGTTTCTCCCTTATGCGTCCCCCCTGCCAACACCATTCCCCAAATTTAGCATTGTTGTCCCTTTTGGTACATTATGCTCCTAGGATCCTTTGGGAGGAAGGATCTATGTTCAATCCTCATCCAATGCACCTATCCTTTATATACTCCACTGCTTCATTCATTTCACCAACATATTCTTTCATTCCTAAAAAACTTTCTCTCTCTAAAAACATACACTAAAAGTCTTCTCTCTCTAAAAAACATTATGCTCCTAGGATCCTTTGGGAGGAAGGATCTAGGTTCAATCCTCATCCAATGCACCTATCCTTTATATACTCCACTGCTTCATTCATTTCACCAACATATTCTTTCATTCCTAAAAAACTTTCTCTCTCTAAAAACATACACTAAAAGTCTTCTCTTCTTTCCCTCTCTTTATGGCGTCGCACGAGCCAAACAACACCAACAAGTGGTGTTTTTGCTTCTTGATTCAAGTATTATTTGCGGATTGTTGATCGTGGTTCATTCCTTGGTTATTTTGGGGCGATTCATTTATTATTCGGGGTATATTTCATAGTTATTCGGGTTAAAGACACAAGCTTTTCATCATTATCTTTCTCCTACAAGTAAGTATCGTTGTTTCCTTGGTTTGGGTGAACTTTTCTTCTATCTGTTCACTCACCATCTTCTATTCTTCTTAAAAACTATATCATCCACGTTTGATGTCTTTTTTATAACAAAAACACTAAAATGAACAAGGTTGTACAACTCGTTATTAAAGATTGAAACTTTATCTATAAACTTGCATTTTGACATACTTTTGAGGTTGTAGCGAAGTGTAGCGCGTTAAAGGTGGCATTTAATAAATAAGACGATGGGATTAGGTTAGTCTTTGAGATGGTTTTTGTTGTTGGATTTAGTCGTGAATGGAGATAGGATAGATTAGGCCCTTGGGGAAGATTGTGGTGTTTTCGGCTAAGTATTTAATGGGACATGTTGCTATCCGAAATTGTTTTGTAGGTTTTAAGTGTCGTAAAAACGTTTTGACAAGATAAAAGCTTTAAATTTTGGATAGTGTATGTTTCCTAGACGAATTTGGATATAAATAATGTGAAAAAACGGAGTTATAACGAAAGAGATATGGCCAATTTAAGATCTACGGAAAATACATGATTTTGACAGCTTTTAACAAAATACGGAAATTCTGTCCCGATTTTAAATCAAGGTTTTGACCCTTTTCGGGTCCGATTTGGCCAAAGTGTATAAAAAGACACTTGTCCGGAATGAAATTTTACTAATCATAGCGAATTTTCGTTAAGCTTGAAAGTCAAAGACAAAAGAGTTAGACCACCATGAAGTTGGTTATATATATATAATTAGGCGACGTTAGAAACTTTCCCAAAATGGTAATTTTAGTATAAATGTCAGAGCATCCACAATGGTGAAGCTTTTCAATAGGGTTATAACATGCCAAATCATAAATTTATAAACCTTTTGATATTATAAATCTTATACCACTATGCATAAACCTTTTATAACAATATGAAATACATATGCATTAAATTATAAAAAGGTCTATGATTTTAGACCTCTTCATGCTACATAGATAACTCACTATGGTTGAAACAAAAGATAAACCTTTTCGTAAGTTATAAACCTTTTCATAAACGGATGCCCTCATAACCTAGATAAAAACCTTATATTTTCATCTAGACACATTTTTATTAAATAAACTAGGACACAAACGTAAGTGGATGATATATACTTCTATAAAAGTCTTATCCAACATTTCGATATGCTATTCCCGCTTCTAAAGCGCGTCACAATTATCTAGGTCGCGGTTAGGACCTTATGCTCGTTACTTCACGTTGATTATTTCGTTGCTCACCATTTGCTTAATGTGAGTTTGTAGCCTTACGTTTTTACTGTTTTTACAATCATTTACAACTTTGGGGTGAGAACATTGCTTGCTTTTTAAACTGTGGACACAAGTACTTACTTTACTCTTACATGTTTACGTGTTGCCTAAGTTACCGCTAAACCACTATTGCCCGTATTCATGAACCGTTAATTACTGAATGTAAGCGCGAGTGCTATAAATAGATCTATTAAGACCGATAGCCCCCGTACGGGTTTGATAATTCTTACTTGTATTGGGTACTCACGGTGTAGTACCGATCAAACGAACGTATACCATGTCGAACTGTAGGTGGTCTTTGGTTGGACACCTGTAAGGGCAAGCCTTTCTTAGCATCAAGTGTGCTACATACTATGTCTAGCTTCGGTGTCATGAGCTTAGTGCAACGTAAATACCTCTTTTGATATTATATGTGTTACAATAGTCGCACGTTTGAAAATCTTATGGTCCATAATTGCGAAATACTTAAACCTACGAATTCACCAACTTTATGTTAACGTTTTAAGCATGTTTTTATGTGCTTAACTGGACTTCTCTTGATGTGCTTCATGGAGTCTGCGTGCATTATGACTTCATATTTCAAGAAAATTTATGTCTATCATTTAAATACCATTGTACTTTAAACATCTTTTCAGCTTTCGCATTATCAACGTATTACTTTTGAAGTGTTGTAATAACTTAACTATTTTATAATTATGCAACGGTGTTTATTTTCAAAACGTCCATATAGTGGTCGTTCTTTTGTACTTGTGTTTGAGATATTCATGGCCTTCACGCCCTCGGATTGCCTATTTTTGCTGCGACCCGATTTGGGGGTGTGACAGGACGGTTCCACGGTTCCTTTATATACAAGGAATCGTCTGACAATTAAGGGAACCGTCCCCAGTCTGACAACTCAATTTTTTGTCTTTTGTGGTGGCTTGCAAATCTAAACATAGATTTCCATAATCTACAAGATTCTTCTTCTAGACAACTAATTCAAATTTCAAATTCAAATATACATTTTATTAAAACATTTTTACTTATACAAAAATAATTTGTAATTAATCTTTTGTCAAAATGTTTTGTTTACACATTAAAATGTAATGTGTTAAAATGTAACATGTTTAAAAAATATTTCCTTTGATCGTAAGTCAAGTTTTATGGTATCTTTATTTTTACCTTAACTGATTTACGTCAAGTGGAAACTTGTATCTAAATAAAAATGTTTACGTCATCTTTTACGTAGAGACACCAAAATATTTTTTAGCCATTCTCTATGGTTTGTTAAATGGTTTGATCATAATAAACATATTCAAACCTGTGTTGAAGCATAGTCTAGACGTCGAGAGATCTTGATGTATGTATACTTTAATGATTTGTGGTTACGAGTAACTTGCACACTTTACGTTATGTATTACAAGTTACATGTTTGTCATCACGAAAACATAAAGAGACTGTATAGATTAAATATCGTAATATTTGCACTAACAATATCCCCCTTTTTGATGATTACGAAATATATAAAATGCAACTCATAGTAGAATGTAAAAGTTACTCATTTATACTCCTCCCTCTTTTGTCGAAACAAAAAGGTGGGCACCCCGAGCGTTCTACACCAATTGGCGAGATTTCTACTACACTTCCTTATCCTAATTTCTACAAATCATTTCTTTGTAAAAAGGCGAGCTTGTATTATCCCTAATGAAGTCTTGCTCCTATCATCATTATCTTCCCCACATATTCTTATCATGTCGTCGAGCTCCCCCTAGCTCATTGCTCCCTTATGATTATTACACCACAGATTATGTATTTAAAATCTTGCGCAATTAAAAATTACTCCGTCGCAACGCGCGGCCGGTCTATCCCTCATTACAAACAAATGAAACTCTAAATACTAAATGAGGCCAAATAAACGGCTTTTGGCTTTGTTAAACTAATACCTCCTATCAAATAATGTTGCAACAGTAAACATTAAACATAAAATAAACTAAAAACTTGAAAAGAAATGCAAAACAAAATGTCACAGAGCGCAAACTCGACGATATATAGAGTCTTATTCCGATGCAATCCAAACTGCGTACTACCAACACTGCGAAATCAGTAAACAGACGCAGCGGTAAACATTAAGAGTTTAGTTAGTCAAACAAAAAATAAACTAAAAACATGAAAAACAAATGCAAAACGGAGTTATCTAACAAATCAAATCGGCAGAAGCGCATCAAAAACTTTCTTGCCGGTTTGGCCGAACATCTTTTGCGTGTAATTTATGTTTTTAATATGTAAGATGTTTCTAATTTTTGATGTAATGTTTTAATTTTTGTTTACTTTTTGATTAAATTTGTTAAAAAAATAGTTAAAAGGTGGTAAGAGGTGGTGACCATAGAACTATAGGAGTTAACAAAACGGTAGTACAGATGGTGTGTTGAATGATAATGTGACGCTGACGTAAAAGTGGTAACAAAGATGTCCATAGAAAGTAGAAACTAGTCGTATAAACATTAATCCAAATAGGGGTGTTCACCGGTTCAATTATCAGGTTGTTTGATTTATTTGGTTCGAATAGTTCAATTAAATTTATTTTCTGAATAAAACCGAAAACCGAACCTATTAACTCGAATAACCCAAATTACATA
>BQNB010031292.1:1885-51128 GCA_026074375.1 Tanacetum coccineum
TTTAAACAACCGAAACTTAGATCTCGATGGTTGGGACCTTATGTAGTGAAACATCAATATCCATCCGGATATGTTAAACTTTATGGAAAAGATGGAAAGACGTTCATAGTCAATGGTCACCGACTCAAACTATATCACGAAGAAGATAATGACCAAAGGGAAACAATCACTCCCTTTTTCCCAAACAAATGACCCCTGAAATACGAGTCTAGCTAACGACTCTCTTCAAAATTAAGCGTTTCTCGGGAGGCAACCCGTGCTTTCACTTAAGTGTGCTTTTATTTACTCTTAAGCAGGTACTTTAGCTTAAAAGATGCGGAAAATTACGACATATGCTCAAGATTAGCTTACAGCTATGCATTTCTCTATGCCCCGGGAAGTACCATTTTCCTTTAATTTTCCCTATTTTATCTCTATTATTAGTTATCACATTGAGGGCAATGTTCAACTTAAGTGTGAAGGGAAGCCAAATAGGAAAAATTAATCATATTCCTCTATGTTTGCTCTGTAAAAAAATTTTCTAACTAATATTTTATTATATGTTCGAGTTAAAAAATGCTCTTAGTAAGGCAAATCCAACCGGATTGACATTATAGCTAGCACACCCCAGTCTACTAAATTATGAGAAATCTAAGCCTTAAAAATATTCGGGTATCCACCTTTGATACCTAAGATAATTGATGCCTTTAGCTTGTTCGAGTTAAGGAGTGAGCAATCATATGTATCTATTCCATCTTTATGGATGTGTATATATGTGATTTTGTCGCCTTTTCTGGAGCATTGGTATTGGTTGATAATTATTATGAGTGAGCCGGTAATTTAGAAGCTCTAGAAATTATGCTTAATCATCATTTACTAGACCGAAGCCTGATTAATCATATGATATGAATTCCGCAAGTTCATGTTCTTGCAAGCACTCCCTTTAGTTCTAAGTTGCTAAAAGTCCTAAGTTGAATGAAGAAGTTCTGTGCCAAGCCTTAGTTATGATTTTGGTATGAAAAAGAGAAAAAAGAAAAAGAAAAAATATATATATATGTAGTTCAAAGAAATAAAGGCTTATGTTTTAGCACGTGAAGATTGTTTACTCTCCAGTATCAAGTTCCGACCTTCGGTCAGGTTTATGTGTTAAGTACAAGGTTATGGTAGCTGTCTATATTATGTCTGTGCAAATTGAGTGTTCTTCACAAAATATAAACCCTGTCTGAGTGGCCTGAGTGAATTAAAAATCAAACACTATCCCTATGTGAGGTGCTATGTTATATGTCTATGCCTGAAAAGTTACCTAATATGCAAACCCTTATAAAATTCAAATTTTCTCTACGTCATGATAAATGATTTTATTTTCTCCCTTCGATTGCTTGAGGGCAAGCAATAAGCTAAGTGTGAAGGGATTTGATAACGCCTAAATTATACATGTTTTCTATGGCGTTATTTGTATATATTTTATCATTTCTCGTAAACTTTTGATACTTAATAGCTTAAATTGCTTGCAGGTTCACTTGAAGACACCCCGAGGTTAAATACATCAAAATCAAATACTTGCACGTTAAAGAACACATCATTCAAGAGAAGATCAACAATCAAGCTCAAAGTGCCAAATGTGCGCCGCACTTACCATTTGTGCGCCGTACTTACATTTAAGTCAAAGACAGTCAAATTCGTATTAACTCAACAAGTATGCCGCACAATTTCCTTTGTGCGCCGCACTTTCCATCTGATATGAAGAATTTATGAAGACTTTAATGCTACTGCATTTACACCCTAAGTACGCCGCACATATTCTCTTGTGCGTCGCACTTACTCAATAAACATTTAATACTTGTGCATTTAATCACCAAGTGTGCTACACAAACTTTTGTGTGCGCCGCACTTTCACCTGAATTTCAGCCTATAAATAGAGCCTCAAAATCTCTCATTTCATAATGTCAACTTATCATAGAATATCAATCATCACAACAAAAACCATCTCTTCTACTCTTTAATTATCCCACACAAACCCTTTTCTCCAAGCATAAACACCATATCTTTTAGAGATTCAAGAGTAAAAATACACACGTTTGATATATGAACGATTAAAATAAAGAAACCTAATCGAACGCGTATTCGGTTGCGCAAAGATTACAAGAGTTTTCCTATGATCTTGAGGCTCTTTTCTGACCTTCTATGCTCTTCTGATCGTCTCTTGGTCGACTTGGTGGTTTAGAGATTCACTTGCATACCTAAAACTGAGTTTAGGTAAACACAAACACCGTCTATATAAAGTTGGTATCGTTCAAACACGCATATCCAAGAACAGGATACGCGTATGGGATTTCTTAGAGTAGGGAACCACACTGATACTCTAGAATACCACATACTATTTTCTGAATCGGCATATTGATCTATCTGGATACGGCGTATTGAGCTTTATCCTCTATGGTCTTTGGTGAGTGTAGGCATGAATACGCCGTATCTTTCTTGATGGATACGGCGTATTGGTCTTCAGAATAGTAATCTTCAAAATATCTTCATTTAAGCTTCAGAATGAGTGCCTTTTGCTATCTTCACCAAATTACTCCATAAATACTATAATTTCTTCAAATATAAACGATTAAGTAACAATTCTTTGCAATAATTATACAAAATGGGTTAATAACATGGGATAAATGATGCTATAAAATAGACGTTATTTGATGTCATCAAATATCCCCCCATTTGAATCCTACTTGTCCTCAAGTAGCCTTTAGAAGTTTGTAAAAATGTATCCCTAAGGATATTTCCGTTAAAGCACTTATTTGATCTATTACAAGTACACTACCAAACACATCACGAAAGATGAAAACACTAAAATCACTCAACTAATCTATGTGGTAACATGTAACTAATTCGCTCAATTACTCGGTCGTGACGAGTATTCTATCATAAGCTTGGCAAGGATACACATCTCCACCACTAAAGCTAAGGAGTAACAAGTTTATAAAGGTAAATATGGGTTTTTGTATGGAAAGGCTTACGGTTGATCATTCTACAATCTTTCACCAGAAGTACCACTCTAACAAGGCAGCTGAAGCACACATATATGGCCGTAATGACGAAATACACATGTGTGTTCGATCACATCCTCATTCAAAATTTAACCAACGGTTAGGATGAAGAATGATATAGGGTAGGAACATACCAAACTTTTACCGAAAAGCGTAAACACCAATTGAGGCAGCTGAGACATGCATACATGGCCGTAACGACGGAATAGACATGCACGCTCGATCACATCCTCATTCGCGTAAAACCAGCGGCTAATCATTAGGTGAGAGGGAAGTAAATTGTTGTTAAATAAAAATCAAGAAACAAATAGATTAAGACTTAAGATACAAGTTGCTAGACACTTTTTTCCCGACCGTTACTATGACAAAGACACAACTATTTACAGACGTCTTGATCATAGATCAAAAACAACAACCTAAGTTGGCGTTCCCATAACGGTCAACTTCCCAATCCATCCCCCAAAACTTTTACATACTCTACAAGGCAAGTGGCGATATCTTCCACTTTGTACAATACTTTACATCGTTGATTTTTAAGACGTATCAACGAATAATCGATCCTTCGTGTAATTCCTTCGGTAATTGCGAAACGATTATCTTCAAACTTTCTTTCTCACTCTTTTTGTATTTTTCTCATTTTTTGATTTTTTTTGCTAACTATTCTTCAAATCTCGGTGTAGTTTCACCAACTTCACGATCATAATAATTTCGGATAATTCCTTCGGTAGTTCTTCGTTCTTCGGACTCACCATTAATTGTGATGGTAGTAAAATCACATGAGCTTTGACTACTAATATACATTCCCATTTGCAATGTGCAAATTTCCAACCGCACCAAAGATAGAAAATGACACAAGACTCGGGAAATACAAACTTTACACTTTAAGCAACTAGCAACTGTAAATTAAACTTAATCTAACAGGGTAGGTTAAGGTGTAAGGGTGTAACGAAACAAATAGTTGGTGTAAATTCCTAAAGGATTGGCTCTACGGGTTGTTCTAATGGATCATCACTCTAAAGATGAGAGTGGAAAAGGGTTTAAACGGGAGGTTAACTAACCGGTGTAGTTAGTTAATAAGCAACATGTAAAGGCGATTTGGGTGTAATCCTAAAATTTATCAATTTAAACAAGTTACTCCATCTAAATCCATAGTACTCAATATTGTGGTCTCGAGCGATATACCAAGCCAAGTTCTAAAGTCTACAACATCAACGACACATTCATATTTTGTGAAATTTAGGTAAACATTTGGAAACGGAAAGGCTAAATTCTCATAATATCTAACAAGGGTTATTGTGTGTGGGTTATGTAACATGTAATTTCACATAAGTATGCTTGAATTTTTTTTTTTAAAATTTTGACATAATTTAGCATTTTAATGTGAAAAAATAGGACAAGTAAACATTCTAATTCCCATCCCCCACTTGCAATTATCACAACGTCTTGTTTAATATAAAACATTAAAAATACAGATTAAAAAGAAATAGAATGAGAAACTCCCTTTGATAATTTCTCGTAGATTCTACCAATTGTCGTTTATAGCAAGAATTGTTGAACAGCCGCCTTGAAGTTTCAAGACTCCAACACTTCAAGATCTCTAGATATTTAAATTCTCCACCAATAATCGTCGATATTTCTTTCACGAGGTCCTGTGTAAATTCTCAGAAAACAAATGCAATTCTATCACTGTGTATTCGTTGGTTAGACTCTGTACAGGAAGTCGATACGCCGTATCCATACCCCAGGATACGCCGTATTGATACCTGTGTCGAATATGCTGTATTCGTTTAACGAATACGTCGTATCGAATGTGCTGAAAATAAATACTGGATAACGTCCTAAAGGTTAATACGTCATATCCATGGGGTTTAGATACGCCGTATAAACAGTCTGGGAAGACAGACTCGATAAAGATTGAAAATTACATTCCGGGTTGTCTCCCGACAAGCACTTTTGTTTACAGAAAAGTCTTTAAGTTAGACTTGCCCCAATTTAATCCCATCCTTATAAAACAATTTGGGGTCGAACGGGATGCCAAATGGCACATACAAATTCTTGATTAGGAAAATAAATGACATCCCTTTGTTAAGATGATTCCAAGTCATGATATTAAAATTTAATCCCTTGATAAAAGTTTCAGTTTTGAAAATTTTATTAGATGTATCATGACTTGTTTCCAAAAGCTTATTTGACCCATGTGCATAGGCACCAACATCGGTATTTATTACATCAGGTAATGGTTTGACAGATAAATCCCTCGAAGAGTGTTCAATATCGACTTTATCATTATCATTGTCCGTATCCGTTTTTAATTCATCAGGATAAATTACGTTAAAAGGAAATAGATCATTAAAGTTTAAAACGTTTTGTTCCTCTTCATCACATTCGGACAATGATGTTTCATCTTTCAAATTAAATTCATCGATATGTTGAGGGTTTAAAATCGGTTCAGTTAATAAATCTGATTTAGACGTTTGAGCATCATTGTAAACAATGGCTGGAAATTCATTCTCAAAATCTTTAAAGAAGTCTAAATCATCAAAATAACTGACCGTAGGCTCAGGTGATGGAAACAAAGGCCATGATTGGCTTTTAACATTTATCATTTTCCAAATCCGTTTTTAAATTGTTGACAGAAATTATTTTGTAGGAAAATGAATTTTTGTCGAAAATTACCGTGCAATCTTCATCGTCGGATTCGTCAAACGATATTCTAAAAAGTAAATTTCATCGTTAAGATAACATACCGTGGCTCCCACGAGAGGCTGCGTCAGAATATTAACGTTTCGTTAAAAAGAAAACTATACTGGATTCAGTTTTAACAGATCCGAGGTGTGACAGACTTCGTTACCCAGATCTTACCTACGTAGCAGTTTTCACATTATAACGCCTTACCAAGCCTACGAGCTTTTCTTCCTCCAAGCTTGTATACTCCTCCATAGTAATTCGGGTCCGTCCATTAACCTGTAATAAATTCGCTAGAAAAGAAAACTGTCAAATAGCTTAATACGCCATATTCAGTGAACTGAATACGCCGTATTGATGATAGAGTCGAATACGATGTATTGGTTTGAAAAAAAATTATACGCCGTATCCAATAAATTGAATACGCCGTATTGAGTATTCGACTCAGAAAGTTACAGCGAACTGTAATAATGCACACAAACACACAATATGCAAAAATATACAATGCAGAAATCAAACACACAAAATAAGCACACAAATATGCAAATGAAATAAATCTAAACTAAATCTAAAACTAAACTAAAACACTAATAAAATTAAGAATTCAACACAACTTCACTCCCCGACAACGGCGCCAAAAACTTGATTTGTCATTGTGTAGGTATTATTTATGTATCAAGTTTTACTATTATATGACTTTGCCGCCTTAACCTAAAAAATAACACTTTAACGGCAGGAATACCGTCAGATGTAGCTTCGTTGGTAAGTAGGGTGTCGATCACTAAGAGAGAGAGAGTTAATTCCTAATTTTATCAGTATTTTAGTTATCTATGTTAGTACTAAATTAATCTAATTTAAACCTAAGTTAAACTTAAACTAATATAAGGGGGTTTCAGACTGAAGACTGGCACATAGGTTTAGTTATCTAACCTAAGGTTTTGATGACAAGTAGAGCAATAAACACACACAAAAAGACAAACAAACGATAAAGAAGCGGTCGAGAACTAATGTAAGGAAAACGCATCAAGCATCAACCATGAATAATCCGATAAAATGCATGTTTGTCTATTAGTGCAATGATTGTCCCTTTATCTTGAAGGGCATATCATTCTTAGACTAGGCGGACTGCATCTAAGACCAGACACTCTAATTCGGTCACAATTAGACCATCCGTATAAAGCACCATATGTGATTAATCTATATTAGGATGCTAAGTAATGGTGCTCTTACTAAACCCTAACTCATGGAGACTTTAACCACTTACTGCTCAACGGCTCTTTTTATACTAGTAGTCCACTGTCCGAGTCCTTACCAATGTAATAAGAACATACTCGTTGATACCAAGGTCACCTTATGGCTCAACTAAGCTCACTAACTAAAGGTAAGGATATGTCAATATTTGTGATCCTATGATTCTAGATATATAAATTTCAATATGGAGAGCTATCCCGGACTCTTAGCCTACGCCCAAACAACACCAAAGTTACGGCGCATTAAATAATGTATGATTAGACCAGTTTCATGATAGGTGTCGCATACTTAAGCACGAAACAATTATAAATTGATAAACATAACCAACAATCAACGATAAATTAACAAGCAAGAAAAACCAACAAACATTAGATCTTCATAAACATGGCTGATACCTAAAGTTATCAGCCGATAGTCATTGTAAAAATACACACGGTTTGATATATGAACGATTAAAATAAAGAAACCTCAATCGAACTCGTATTCGGTTGCCGCGGAGATTACAAGAGTTTCCTATGATCTTGAGGCACTTTCTGCCTTCCTATACTCTTCTGACGACTCTTGTCGACTTTGGTGGTTTATGGATTCACTTGCATACAAAACTGAGCTTAGGGTTGTTTATAATATAGAGTCTGTAGTCGATTCCGATACGGCTACCAATATTGGATACAGTATATTAGGGATTTCTTGAGTATGGACACGCTGATATCTTCCAATATTCACATACTAATTTCTTGAATACGGCGTATTGAGTCTCTCTGGATAAGGCGTATTGAGCTTTATCCTCTGTGGTCTTTGGTGAGTGCAGGCACGGATACGCCGTATCTTCATTGATGGATACGTATTGGTCTTCAGAATAGTAATCTTCAAAATATCTTCAGTTTAAGCTCCAGAATACGTGTGGTTACTATCTTTCACCAATTACTCCTATAAATACTGCAATTCATAAAATATAAAACATTAAGTAACAATTCTTTTTGCAATAATATAAAAAAATGGTTTAATAACATGGATAATAATGCTATTAAAATGACATTATTTGATAGTCCATCATATATATAATATGTATATATATATATATATATATATATATATATATATATATATATATATATATATATATATATATATATATATATATATATATGCTGTTCAAAGAAATAAAGGCTTATGTTTCGGCACGTGAAGATTTTTCCCTCTCCAGTATCAAGTTCCACCCTTCAGTCAGGTTTATATGTTATGTACAAGCCTATGGTAGTTGTCTAGATTATGTCTGTACAAATTGAGTGTTCTTCACAAAAATATAAACCTTGTCTGAGTGGCCTGAGTGAATTAAAAATCAAACACTATCCATATGTGAGGTGCTATGTTATATGTCTATGCCTGAAAAGTTACCTAATATGCAAACTCTTATGAAATCCAAATTTTCTCCACGTCACGATAAATGAATTTATTTTCTCGCTTTGATTGCTTAAGGGCAAGCAATAAGCTAAGTGTGGAGGGATATTTGTATATATTTTATCATTTCTCGTGAACTTTCGATACTTAATAGCTTAAATTGCTTGCAGGTTCACTTGAAGACATCCCGAGGTTAAATACATCAAAATCAAATACTTACACGGTAAAGAACTCATCATTCAAGAAAAGATCAACAATCAAGCTCAAAGTGCCAAATGTGCGCCGCACTTACCATTTGTGCGCCGCACTTTCCTTCAAGTCAAAGACAGTAAAATTCGCATTAACTCAACAAGTACGCCGCACAATTTCCTTTGTGCGCCGCACTTTCCATCTGATATGAAGAATTAATGAAGACTTAAATGCTATTGCATTAACACCCCAAGTACGCCGCACATATTCTCTTGTGCGCCGCACTTATTCTATAGCATTTAATTTCCCTGCATTTAATCACCAAGTGCGCCGCACAAACTTTTGTGTGCGCCGCACTTTCACCCGAATTTCAGCCTATAAATAGAGCCTCAAAATCTCTCATTTTCATATCATCACAAAAACAAAAGCTATCTCTCCCACTCTTCAATCATCCTACATAAGCCCTTTTTCTCCAAGCACAAACACCATATCTTTTAGAGATTCAAGATCAAAGAACCAAGAACAAGGAAGAATATCATACTAGTTTAATCGAAATAATAAAGTTTGTTATTGAAGCAGTATGTGAGAACACCTTTACCTGAGAGGCTAAATCTCTCATGACTACTTGGTGATGTTATGATAATGAATAAGTGTTTGATATGGTCGTGATCTCCTTAATCTCAAGCTTATGTTGCACTCCTATTATATCTTATCTTGTTAGTTTTGCTTATCAACTTAGATTATATAATCATATCGGTAAAGGTCGAAAGACCCGTTATGATCTATGTGGTTTTAAAGACTTGTCTATGGTCTTTATCGTTTGTGACGAGAAATCTACTTTCGTAAATTGATAAAAGAAATAAGTTTTGATATATTAGTAACTGGATTATTTGAGTGACACATTTGGTCTAGTTAACTAGATATAAGTCTTGAGCTAATTAAGTTACTTTGTGAAAACGTTTTCTGACGAGAAAATCCTTTTTATAAATTAAGGTTACATCTTTGAGGTCTAATCATGTCCAAAACTTATAAATTATTTTCAACTATCCGAGTAGTCATCTTTATTATCATTGGTTCAAAAAAAGTTACTTTTAAAATTGTTAAAGTCTATTTTCTTTCTGATTATTTGAACACTACTCAAATCCATGTGGATGACCTAGTCTTACCTAAAAAGATTATACTACATACGTGGGTTATACTTTTATCCGTGTGTTTCCTTATAATAAAATTGGTATTTTCAGTCATTATAAATTTAAAGCTTTTAAATCACATCAATCTAACATTAACCGAAGCTACACGGTTTAGTGGTGTACAACTCCTAATCAAGAATCTCATACAGTCTACTACTCCCCTCCAGACTCTTATCTCCTCTCTATCCTAGCAACATGATCTGTCAGCTCTAATCGCTCACGCCTCTCCTCAGCAATTTGCCTCCTCAAATCATGGTTCTCCTTCAGAATATCATATATAGCATGTCACAAAGCTGACCTTTGGGCATCAGTTTGACCTGCCCATGCCTCTAAAGCTAATATCGGCCTCCATATAGCACTAAATGTTGCCGTAGCTCTCTCCTGCTCCCGCTCTAAACTCCTAAACCTATACCTCTACAAAAAGATCTCATATCTAACCGCCTATGACCTAGTATACAACTCCCTCAAATCCCTGTCATAACCCTCGAACAAAGTAGGTGGTAGCGCATCCAAACGCTGGGTGTGATCATGGAGTATGCTCCCGTGAAGCTCTAACTGCGCCCCTACCTCTAAAAACTGATCCTCATCTACCGATATGGTAGATGCTGGGGTAGCCACTGGTGAAGCTATGGGTGATGGGACTACTGGGGATGAAGGTGATACTGGCAAGGAACCAGATGATCTCTCAGGAGATGGCGATGTCTGAACAGGTGCAGCTGGTGGTGCATAAGTCAGAATGTCGGTGTAAACCCTGCCATCCTCGGGATCTACCCATGTAACAAGGGTGGGCTGTCTAAATGCAGATATACTCTCTCCTCCCTCCTGCTCTGGCACATACCTAGAGCTCTACCTGACCTCATACGTACTAGGTGCTATATCCTCAGTTGACTTAAGGGCACGACGCCTAGCTGCCCCGTATCCAAGACCTAAAGTCTTGCTTGCGGCTGTATCAACAACCGAAACTGCCTGCTGCTGACCCTCAGGTGCAGCCTCCTCCTCCTCCATACCAGGACCCTCATCCTCTAAACCCTGACCCTCGTCATCTAAACCATGACCCTCATCATCTAAACCATGACTCTCTCTCGTCATCCGAATCTGAACTCTCATCCTCTGATCCCTCTTTCTCAGAATCTAGCTCCGAGCTCTCACCCTCAGTATCTAAATAAGCTCAGATGTACCCCGGTACCTCTTCCGTACTGGAAGGGGTCAGAGATAATGATGGTGATGGTGTCTCGTATAAGGATCTATACCTCTTACGGAAGGAAGATGGAGATAAAGCAGTTGCCTTCGCTATTCCGGCTGGCATGCCTGAGGATAGGGTAGGCTGAGTACGCATGACCATACGTGCGGTCCTACTGTAGAACAAAATTCGGGTGGGTGTAGGGGTAGGTGAAACAGGAGTAAGTGGGTGGTCAGGTGACAACGGTGCGGTGGAATCCGATGAAGCTGAAGAATAAGATGAAATAGTCCTAGTACCTGACGGCTCAGAAGCCTCAAACTCCTCACTCATAAGGGGTACTCTAGAACCTAATGCCTGCGACTCCTCTGCCTCTAAGGGAGCCTCCTCTGGCTCTGACTCAGTATCTGTATCAACTAACTGTGCCTGCCTAACCACTACATAAGGGTCATCAGGTAATGGGACGGGCACGGGGAAGTTAAGTGGCTCCTCAGCCTGGGTGATAGTCTCCGAATCAACATAAGTTGGGGTAGACATGACCTGTGATAACACGACAAAGGGTATAAGTATTCCCATAAAATATCATTACTTAAATTATCAACATAAGTCTGCTTACATATATTAAATCAACATAACATTTAAATTTAGGTGTTGGTAACCGTATATATGTTATATATATATATATATATATATATATATATATATATATATATATATATATATATATATAACAAGTATACCAAGAGGTACGAACGACAAACAAGTACCAACAAGGTTCGATACAGCACAAGCGCCTCAGGGCCTCATGCAATGAAACAACATAACTACCAAAGACACATCCTCAATCAACATCGCTACCAACAACATATCTACCAAGGCTCTCAGGGCATCATGCAATACATCTAAGGCAGCATGGCAAGCACTTAGCAATCAACAACAATCTAAACATCAATGCTCGCAAGCATTCTCATACCATATTATCACGTAAAAGTACATATTACATGATATGTACGTTCAAGGTCAATTCATTTTCAGGTGGACTCAAACTTTACATTTCCCCCCTTTCCCCTAACATAACTTAAGAAAGCTACCTCCATCATTTCTTAGTCCTTCGTGAATTAGGCATAGTTAATCAGGCTATGCGTAATTTAGGAAAAGCTATGAACCGCTTGGGCTAGTTAACTTTTGCCATGTTCGAGGTTTTACGAAAACTATAGTTTGGTTATAGTTGCGTTTTCTTTTTATGTAAAAAAAGAATTCTCTATAACCTTGGCTCTAATTACCAATCTGTCACACCCCGCAGCGGCGGAAACACGAAAATGCAACATAATGATTCACATTGCACAATATACAAGATCATACCATCCGAAGTTTACAAAAGATTAATTTACAAAGGTTTCATGTTTTAATCTTGATAATTAAGACCTTAGTCTTAAATCCCAAATCCCCAAGGGTGCACATCTTTATTCTCCAAAACCATCCATTTACCTTTATCAAAACACACCTAAAAATGATACTCGAAAATGTCAACAATAATGTTGGTGAGCTGGTAGGTTTGAAGGAAACCCAATCGCTGTGTAAATATTTCAAACAGTTGGACAATTGTGCTATATGACAGTGAATATATGCAAACAATCACAAACCCATGACTTAGCATCCCCGCTAATCATGTACCAAGACCTAACATCCCATCTAGTCTTATTACCAGTGTGTACCAATGCTCTTGGGGTAGCAACCCCAAGGTCATACACACCTAAAAGCCTACCAGCTGGAGCATTTACAATAGGGCAAACCCTTCACAAACATAGCAATTCCATGCTAATCACACACATTGCCATGCACCTTGATGCAGGCAGGAACAATCATACCACATAATATTCACATAGCAGTCATATTCACATAAATTATCCCAAAAACCAAAACCACATTTCACACAGTTTAGAAAAAGTTCAAAACACATTTGAGTATCATTTTTCCCCCAAAGGAAAAGATTTAAAAAGTGGGGCTACGAGAACTCACCTCGACAGATGATGATAACCGTACAGATAATCTCCACACAACGCACAAATAATCTCTACACAACGAACCAAATAATCTCTAAGACGCACAACGGTACCCGGCCACGACCTAATCATTAATTTCACCTTATTAATATTTATTGTACAAATTGCCTTATTGTACAAGCGTTAGTCTTTACTCACACCAAATTCTTACCCTTATTACCAACCCTTATCCTCACTACAAAATCCTTTATTCTCATTTCAAAATCCTTATTCTCGTTAAAAAACATTTATTCTCATTACGAACCTTTAATCTTTATTCAAAACCTTTATTCCCATTTTAAAATCCTTAGTCTCGTCACAAAACATTTATTCTCATGACAAAACGTTTTGGTATCATGGTTGTGTGACAATTATGTAAAACAACTCGATGCACTTGGGCTAAGTGCGACATCAATACAATTTACTCAGAACATCTCCAATCGTTAAAACTAGACAGTTGACCAAACAATCCAGAGAATCCAACGAGAATTTAGTAAGAGTTCAAAGAACAAAAATAAACGAATTAACATCTCCGTAATTGATACGATATATATATTTAATATATATATATTTAATATATATATATATATATATATATATATATATATATATATATATATATAAGTACATAACACTTTTAACTAAAATAATAATATTTTATTATTATTTTTATCTTTTTATCAAGCTAAAAGAGGTAAATATGAATCTCGACATCTTAGTACGTTCACATTCAATCGTTTAACCTTAACACTTAACTTTTACAAAAGTAGTCTTTGTCCTTTAGTGGAATCGACACAAAATAATTATTCAACATTATTTTCTAAATGTGACATTTTTCACAAAAAATTGACATGACCTGTTTGTTTGTAAAAGATTTCTAAGGTTTCCAAACCTTATATTTTAATACTTTCCACAGTTTTCTAAAATTCTGACAAAATGCTAAAAGTCCATGTTTTCTATTTCTCAATCTTGACTAAAGTTTGACCACTTTAACCATTTTCCACTTTCGACACTACTTGTTAACCAATTTATCCGTTTTAATCGTCCATATTATCAAGTTTTTACCTATTGGGACCGAAAGCCCAACGTTAGTCCATTATCACTTGTCTAGTTCCTTGTAATCATTTTAAGTCCAATTCAAGTCCACTAGCCCTTTTTATTTGTCATTGGGCCTTAAGGCCCATTAAGGTTCCACACTCTCACGCTCGCGCTCGCCCGATACGCGCTCGCAAAACTCCTCCACGAGCTCACACGCTCGCACGCTCGCGCTCGCAAGTCCCAAACATATCAACGGCCCCAAGTCCAAAATACCCTCAATCACAACCGTCCCAACCTATGAGTCCCCCAAGCCCACATAAGCCATAAGCTGAAAACCTAAGCAGACCCCAATATAAGTCGAGGCTTGCACTAAGCCAACCAAAACTAAGCACTACAGCCCGCATACTAAATAACGCTATAAGCTTCAATGCTAAGCCAAAAACACCAAACAGCCCCCAATATACAGACCCGAACATCAATCGCCACCCGCCCAACTCTCTCTCACGAAACAGCTACTCGCTCTCGCACAAACACACAGCTCTCGCAAGATTACAAGCCTCGATTTTAGCCAAATAACTAACCAAAATAAGGCCCCCCCCCCCGAAGCCCCCTCCAACATCAAACGGTGAAACCAAATAAGCCCCCCCCCGCAGTCCCGCGCTATTGGGCCCCCCCACGAGCACCCCCCAATTACCTTCCTCACCTCCTAACCCCACCCCCCCCTCACCCCCCCCTCCCCTGGCCTCCCCTGGCACCCCACCCCTCCCCCCCCCCCCCCCCCCCCCGCCCCCCCCCCCCCCGACACCCCCCCCCCCCCCCCGAGCCAAAAACACAACCCTTAGCCCACAAAGCCAACCAATAAGCCTCCCCCCCTTATTAAGCTTACTTCCTCTCTAAGCAACAGAATTCAACCCCCCCCCCCCGGCCCACTATCACACTCAAAAGCTCCCACCTAATTCCCAACAAGTTTTATCCCCCCCTTTCCCACCCCCCCCATCTAACCCCCCCCCCCCCAGACCATCATTTAACCAAGGCCCCATCTTTGTGCTTCGTACAACCCCCTCCCCCCTCTTGACCCCTCCGCCCTCGACCACACACATCGCACACTCACGCACTCTCCCGTTTTTTATTCATTTCAAAATTTTTCGTTGGTTTGGATTTTGACAAATACGCAATACAAACTGCTTATTTATCACCATTAGACACCTAAAGTACATGCAAAATATAAAATTTTAAAAACTTACCAAGAGGGTTTTAAAAGCGAGAAGGATGCGAAACCGACTACCCCAAACGTAGTTTAATCAATAACACAATCACTATTATCAACCCAAGACTTATACACTTTTAAATTCTTGATCAACGTTTAATAAAATAATGTTTCTTGACCTTGTGGTTTGCGTCTGAAAATGGGAGAGAAAGAGAGATGATAAAATTTTGGTTTGTTTGATTTTTGAAAGTGTGAAATGCATGTTTGAGGTTATGACAAAATATTTGTACCATACTAGGACATAATTAAGCTAGAATTAAGCCTTGTTGTCTCCCTTTGATACTTCCTAACCGGCCAAGGATCCTAGGTGGCTCGGGATTGCTTTTTTTTGTGTCGGGTTTACTTAAAACTCAAAGTTCATCGATTTAAAACATTACCCGAAGTTACTTAGTATTTTTATTGAACTTAAAAACGTTTTTCCAAGAACCTAGGTGATTCACACGACTTATTTCCAAACCAAACTTCCCAAAATTCATTCTAAACATTATTTGACGTGTCGGGACCAAAATACGAGTTTTAGTCTAAATGTAATAGCAACTTTTCACAAGTTTCAACTTCTCGACTTCAAAACCATGCCGTGTCTCAATTAAGAAGTCGTTCACTATATCTCACTTTAACGAACCCATATACGGTCTTTAATTATTTTTCACGAAAACGCGCTCTTACCAAATAACGTTTTAAATCACAACCTCACGATTTACGCCTTAGACAAAGTTATCTTAAATATGAATTTACTTAACCAATAAATTCATTAAACGCTCTTCCCAAGCTTCTTAAACCCATTCTCAAATTAACCGTCGTGCCGGTACGTGCTACGTGACAATTATTTCGCGGGACATGGGAAAACTTCCCGGAACGCATTACAATGACAACATAAACACTGATATGGAAAGATGAATCAAAAGTGATTCACTTACGAAACTTAAGACTCTCTCTCAACACCCGGTTAAACCGTAACCGTTTCATGCAAAATAAGTCAACCGAAGTCAACTTTCTAGCTTTCCCCAAGAAAACTGACAAAATCAAAAGACTCTGACATAATTATAATATTTATAATACTTAAGACCCAAGAAAGTTTACCGGTTATCACATTAAGCCTTAATCAATTATGGATCGTTTTACAAGTTTATTAGCCGTAGTCTAGCTATTTTGGTTATTACAATTGTTGGGCAAATAAGCACTCCATGCACATTGTCAATGATCGTAAGCTTCACACCGTGTGTAAATTTCATAACCAGGGATGGAACTTCGTGGGTATCGGGATGGGTGACTCCAAAAGTATTTAGCCACAAGTACATATTTTATTCCTACGGTTTGTAGTAGTAAGCATTATTACTAGGAATGCTAAATGAAAATGTAAATTAGTCTTCATAAAACAAATACGTTACAGTTTGACCTTTTCTATTTTAATTATCAACTTTCGTCTATATTCATAACTGACACTAGTCCAAATAAAGGATCACCAACCAAAGTTATTGTATTGCCGGTGAATCCCTTGTTACTCCATACTACCTTAATGGTTATGGGTGCTAATATTGGTACCTCTGGCTCACAAAAAGTACGGATGTTCCGTAGTATGGGGTGCTACTATTGGTACCCCTGCCCCACTAAATAATATAAGAAAAGTATAAAAAAGATACAAAACATGTTTTTTCCTTGAGTTTACAGTGCAACATAGTTTTTTTATCAATTTTTGTTTCGTACTTTTTGACACTTTAATACTTTTGACTTGTTAAACTTTATATTTTTTGTTCTACATTATGCGTTTCACTGTTTTATAATATAAATAAATTATAAAAATAAAAAAATGAAAAAAACCAGAAAAACCTGGGGGTACAAACGGCTTTTTAGGGGGGGTACATATAACCTACCCGTAGTATGGATGTTCCGTATTTTTGGTCCTTTTGTCTCACATTTTTTATCAGCATATGTTCTGTATTTTTTAACAGTTTTAAACTTTTGTCTTGTTAAACTTGATATTTTTTTTCGCACTTTGCGTTTCACGGTTTTATAACATAAACAAAATTATAAAAAAAAATTATAAAAAAAATCAAAAAACGCAAAAACATAAAGAGGGTACAAATGGTGTTTTAGGAGGGGTACGAATAACCTAACCCAATGGTTATATATAGAACAAGGATTTTAAGCCGCGCTTCGCTGCGGAGCGCGAAGCTTCACCTTCATTTAGCATCTATGGAAAAAGCCCGCGCTTTGCTGCATTGTGTTTAAATCGATATATTCGGTCAATGCGCTTTGTATCGGTTCGCTACTTGGACGGGTTAAAAACGCGGCTTGATACTCAATATTTTGTTCATCATATGTAAATACATTTACACTACCATGCTAGTATGTGCTGTTATGGGAATGTTACATGAATCACTATTTAAACGTCAAACTATTGACATAGCACCTGAATGTATTTAGCGAAATAAAGACTGTCTTTCATCATGCATTAATCCAGTTTTGGGTTTCTGGTCCACTGATTTGTTGTGCAACCCTTTTGCCAAGCCCATAACAAGCTCACCAGCCAAAGCATGTACATCAAATACAGAGGCTGTGGTTTTAAAGGCATAATGAGGTTCGATTGTGATAAAAGCAGCAATGACGACACTGACTGCACGTCTAGTTATAAATATTTTTTGCGTTATTTACACGCCTTTATGTTCTCCCACAACTCGCTGACCATCTACACAGTATCAAAGTAAACCATTGCTTGACCTAAGTTTTGTTGTTGTTCACACAACTAAACGCTTTCCTACACAAAAAAAAGTAGTTGGTATACAATTGGTATAACATCAATGTATGTAATGAGATCTATGAAAATATTTCCTTTTTTCTAGATGTCCTTAACCTATTTACGGCTGCAAATTATATATTACGCTGATCTCTAATAGGTCATCACATGCGTTAAAAGGATTGAAGGCTGCAGAAGCTAAATTTTATTGAAATAATCTAAGTTTTTTGTTAAAAAAGGAAATGTATCATGTTGGGAAAATAGATTGTAACAGACTTAATACTGGTAGTATAACAGTTAAGTCTGGTAGTAATAGTTAGTTCTGTTCATCTGAAAGAAAACCCTTATTCAAACTCTACAGCACAAATGGCAAATTCTAATGCTGTAATAGGAAGATTGGGATCTGCTTTAAGACCTTCAGCAAGTTATAATAGAGAAACTCTAGACCAACTTCAATTATAACAGTGGACCTAACTTTTATTAGAACTGTGAATTCAAACGTCCACAAGGCATACCCAAGCCTGCAAAGGCCTGGGTCCCAAGAGAAACAAATTTTCTCTTTTTTCATGTGCAGGGAGCATCCACTCAAGAACATGGTAAATAGAGGTATATTTGATAGTAGATGCTCAGGGCACATGACAGGTAACAAGGATCAACTAGAGGATTTTTAAGAATTCAATGGGGGATCATGTTTCCATTAGGAGGTAGCAAAGGCTACAAATCGTAAAGAAGAATAGATATTGGTAAATTAAGATTTGATAGTGTCTTTTTGTAATAAGATTTATGGCCATTTTAAATCTTTTCTCACTATCACAAATTTGGTGATAAAGCAGCACAAGGGTCTTTTTACTGAAACTGATGTCTATGTTGTGTCTATCTTAGTACGTTTTGAGAAATATCAATAGAAGCATAGAGCTTTATAGTATTTTAGTATTATCGTTTCTTCTTTACTCTTGTGTTAAGATTCCGCATTAACATTTGAGAATTCATAGTTAGTGTCTCTCATATAGCTAATTTGGATTTATCCAAGTTGTCTATTGTCTTACGAAGGCTAGTCAGATCCTAAACCAAGGACCTACAAGTGGTATCAGAGCCTTTAGAGGGACTCTGAGAAAGAAGAATCACAAGATCACAAACAAACACTCTCATACAATTCTATACAAAATGTCTAACCCTGCCAATGATGATTTCTCACAACATCTCAGTGATGGTGAAGAATCAAACCATGAAGATGCATCAGACACTGGTGCTGCACCTAAACAACCACAACCAATGATTCCCCAAACTACTGCTATCTCAAATATCAAACTCCCAATTCTGAAGAAGGAGGAGTATGATATATGGGCAATGGAGATGGAGCATTACCTTGAGTACATTGACAATGAAGTATGGAAGGTAATTCAGAATGGTAACTCCAAGAAGAGAATTTCAATTGGAAAGGATGGTGTTGTTCGAGTACTTTCACCAGTTACTGCTGCAGAGATTCAAGCTGTTGAAAAGGAGAGGAAAGCTAAGAATATTTTGTTGATGGCCATTCCTAAAGAACATATGAGAAGATTTCATGGAATGGATGATGCTAAAGAGATCTGGGAAGCCATCAGAACTAGGTTTGGTGGTAATGCAAATTCAAAGAAAATGCAGAAGGCTGTTTTCAAACAACAGTTTGAAGCATTTAAGATATCCAATTCTGAAGGACTAGAAAAAGGATATGACAGGTGCAACAATTACTTTCTCAATTAGAAAGCTCATGGTGCTGATGTTAAACAGAAGATGCATATCATAAGTTTCTTAGTTCTGGCCTTCAGCATGGTCAATCTGGCAATGAAATGAGAACTAACCAGAGATTGATATTTAATCTTTTGATGATTTGTACAATAACCTTAGAGTATTTGGAGCAAGTAATTCAAGGTGCTCCAAAAACATCTTTCAAATGCTCAAATGTATGCTTTGTTTCACAAAGCAAAGTAGCACTAATTAAGGTAAGTTGTTTTTCTGGTGCTTACAGTTCTTGCACTCTTCTATTCTTCAACCATATTCCTGAAACAGAAGTTCGTGGCTGGTTTTGACTGATGAAGTAATCTATTCCCTATTTGCCAAACAACAGAGGATTTGGACTTATATTCATTGAGATTTGGAAAAAGATTCGAGGATGTAGCGTAGTGAGAGATGGACATCAATTGGCAAATAGCAATGATTGCTATTCGAATGAAGCAGTTCTATAAGAAGACAGGAAGGAGAGTTCGCGTGGATGGAAAAACTCCTGTTGGCTTTGATAAAAAGAAGCTTGAGTGCTTCAATTGTCACAATACTGGTCACTTTGCTAGGGAATGTACAACAAATGGGATACATGATGGAAAGAAGAAGAAAGATTCTCTTTATCAACATCAAGAAGCTGGGAGCAGAGATAGAATAAGATGGGTTTGGCTGGGACAATGGATGATAGGATTTCCAATTGGGGAGAACATACTGAAGCTGTAGAAAATCATTGCATTATGGCTATCAACTCAAGCTATGAGTATCTTTGTGTTCTACAAACTTGAAGCTTAAATTACCTGTATGATGAACGAATGTATTAGTTAGGTGATCAAGAAGCACAAACATACTTTGCATTTGTCAAGTTGTTAAGAAATAGATGCTCAACTTGGTACTTTCAAAAAACAGCAACTTTCTCTAAATGAAATGTTTGCCTGTCATGCTAATGAAATTCATGAAAAGATGAAAGATTAAAGATATAGGAGAATAGGAAATGTAAGCGGTCAAAGAAAAGGAACAATTGCAGAAAACAGTAGATTCATGGAAAGATTCTTCCAAGAATCTTTGGAGATTAATTAATTCTGGCATGAGTTCAAATGATAAACTTGGCTTAGGGTTTGAAATACAATCTAATGATGAGGTTCTAAGTTATGAGGAAGAAATGAACTTTTCTGTTTTTAAATGTTCAAAAGAGGATTCAATAGGAAAGCCTACGTACAGTAGATTTACAAAGACCAATGATTTTAAAGGTGTCCCACCTCCTTTAAGTGGAGATTATACTCCTATACCACAAGAGGAAATTGATGATTCTTTGTATGTTTATGGTAAAAAGGGTCCTCAAAAACCTGAAACTAGTGTGTCAGATGACAATTCTTCTGAGCATTCTACCTGTCAATCAAATGACAGTGGAGGATCTTGTGGAAATACCTCTGAGCACTCTTTTTGTGATGAATCAGAAAGTTTAGTGAATCTATGAGATGTCTAAGTCAAGGTTGAAATTAACTAATGAAAAAGTGTTCTGCTTCCAATGTCAAAAAGAAGTTGAATACTAGTTGTGTCTCACACATAAAATTCCTAGGCAACCACTAAAGGATATAGGAAACTCATATAGTTAATAGGTAAGTTTGATTGTATGATTGAAAGAGGAAACTAGGGGAAGTTATCTTGTACAAAGAAGAAATGTTTTATTTGCGGTAGTCTAGTCATTGTTTAAAGATTGTGACTATTATGAAAAGAAAATGGCTAGGGAAGCTGAGGTTAAGAGGGTTGTTAATACTGGTAATGGGGTGGCAAAACCAGTATGGACAAATGCAAACAGGATTAATCATGCTAATCAATTTGTTCCTAGATCAGTACAACTTAATGCTGGTAGGCCAAAGTTTAATTCTGTTAGGCCTAATATTAATACTGGTAGGACAAATATTAATTCTGTTAGGCCTAAAGTTAATGTTGTTAGTCCTAAAGTTAATACTGTTAGATCTAAACAGCCAGTAACTCACAAAACCTCAAACAGTATGAGTCCCAAAAGACCACAGATGAATCAAATTAATCAAAGAAGGGATTTTTCAAAATCATATTCATCTGTAAAAAGACCCTTTGCTAAAACTACAGCACAAATGTCTAATTTTAATGCTGTAATGGGAAATTGGGGATCTGCTGTTAAGACCTCAGCAAGTTATAATTGGAGAAACACTAGACCACACTTCAATTATAACAGTGGACCAACTTTTATTAGAACTGTGAATGCTAAAGGTCCACAAGGCAGACCCAAGCCTGCAAAGGCCTGGGTCCCTAAGAGAAACTAATTTCTCTTTTTCATGTGCAGGAACATCCACTGAAGAACATGGTAGATAGAGGTATATTTGATAGTGGATGCTCAGGGCACATGACAGGTAACAAGGATCAACTGGAGGATTTTGAAGAATTCAATGGAGGATCTGTTACCTTTGGAGGTAGCAAAGGCTTGGTGGTTAGCATTGGTATGATCAACCCATAGCAACATTTAAGGGGAGGCTTGGTTGTATAGTTTGTTCAATTCTTGTAGCTAAGTAGTTTTAATACTGGTAGTTAGTTCATTTTCATACTAGTAGTTATGTCATCTTAATCCTGGTAGTTATGTCCTATTAATATTGGTAGTTAAGTAGAGTTAATTCTGATAGTTAATACTGGTAGTTAAGTAGATTTAATTCTGGTAGTTAATACTGGTAGTTAAGTAGAGTTAATTCGGGTAGTTAGTTTTTATTAATTCTGTCTATACTATTTTTCTTGCAGTATTGTCTTTCTTTGTTTTTAGTCTAAATCTTTGCAGCATAGATGGTGAGATAGTGGTATAAAGGACGAGTATAAGGTTTTCTAGCTTTTCGTAATTTTTGTACATACTTAATTATGATTGCACATGTTTTTAATTGGGTTGACTCTTACTTTAATTATGGTTGACAACATTAAGCTGGTAGTGAAATGGTTAATACTGGTAGGTTTATTGTGAAGCTGGTTGCGGGGAAATTTGAACTTTTTCTGACTTATCATGTTGAAATGTTTCCATTGAGATTTGTTCGGCGACAATTGCTAGTACAACAGAAAGCTATATTTCGTATAAAGTTTGTTTCTCTTTCTTACTTTTATTTTTTATTGCTAATCTCCTTTTAGCAAAGTAAAAATTTACTTTATAACGAGAATAGTCTAGAGTGCTGTTACAGATCGTTAAATTTCGATCGATCAAAACCAATGTATATTGATTCGATATCTAATGGCTGCGTTTTTAGTATTGTGCATAACTCATCATAAGTGGGGTTTTTGCGCAAGCTGACGAAAGACAAAAAAAAAAAATATTGCATGTTTGATAAGTTAGTGGTCGCGCGCGGTTCCGCCGTGTGTGTTTTTTTCATAGGTTCACTTAATAAGTATGACACTTTACTTCAAATCCAACTATATATGATTCCCTCTATACAATAGTTTTGCAGATGCAACGCACATTACTAACGGCTGATTGGGACTCTAAAATAAGGCAACCATAGATACACATAAGGTACACAATCTCTGAGGCGTTAAATTAGGGATTCATTCAATTAGAAGACGCACAGGAATTACATTGTTGCCAAAATGATGAAATTATTTGAGGGAATGAGAATCTGGGTTCCTACTGATGGAACTTTTACTTTTTGGAAAAGTTTCTTCACACCCCAATGGAGATACTTAGTCCACCATCTTTTACACTATATAAGCTCTAAAAGTGGTGAATGGGATCATTTCGGTAGCATTATTGCTAATGCTTTGGTCTGTCTATACACTTGGTAGAGTTTATAACTTTTCAAAGCTCATTTTTGATGGTATGGTGGCAAATTTGAAAAGCAAGACAAAGTTTTTGATGTATCCTCGTTTTCTGCAAATGATCTTAAATATTCAAATGGAAGATAAACACCTTTATCTAGCTGTGAGCCTGACCAAATAAGAGCACTTCTCGGGAATATGAAAAGGGGTTTCGAGGGGCCCCATGACCTTTATGCTTCTATGGTTACTTGTTGTAACTAACCACAATGGAGGACAGAGAAAACTTGTGCTGTGGCTCAATCCCAACCATCATCATCAACACCTCAAGTACAATCTACACCTACACCACCACCTATCCCTACACCTACACCACCACCTATCCCTACACCTACACCACCACCTATCCCTACACCTACACCACCACCTATCCCTACTCCTACACCAATACTTGACACTGAACCTACACCATTTGAGCACATCTATGAGGACCCATCTCCTGACCACCAACACTTCTCACCCCCACAAGAATAGGCTTCAAGCCAACTGTCTATGGATGATTTACTTCAAGTAGTTCCTGAGTTGATATCAAGAATTGACAGCCTGGAAACAGATCTCAAACAAACCAAGCTGACCATGGGCAATGCTATTGTGAAGTTAGTCAAGAAAGTAAAGAAGTTGGAAGGTTTTTTGAAAAGGAGAAATCTGGTTTTGTCAGATTCAGAAGTAGAAGAACCTGAGGCTCAAGGGAGGAAAAGTCAAGAAAGTCAGATGATCACTATAGATTATTCTGCAAATACAGGATGGTTAATCCTTTACAACAATAAGTTAAAAGATTCAGGGAGAAAAAGTGGAAGACTTAAGTCCAAACTCTCTTGAAGCAGCCCAAAAACTATCTCCCAAGGTTGCTTTCTTTAAAGCCAGTATATTGACAAGGAATGGAGATACAGAGAAGAAGAGGCTCAAGGAAGATAGGTAGTCTCGAGTTGGATTTTCATGAAGAAGTTGATACTGGATACTGAACAAGTTAATAAAGCTGATGGAGATTAGTAATGGTAGTACTAAAGATATTACTGGCAGTGAAACAAGTTAGTACTTACTTGGTGATAAAAAGTCTCTTCTACTCCTGATAAAGCCTAAGAGAAGGAAAAGCTCTATGATCAGTGAAGGAACTCCTTAGAGTCAAAAGAACAAATTCTTCAAGGGAAGTCAGCCTTGCGCTGAAAGCAAATTTAGTTGGTACTTTGCAAAAAGAAGAGGTGGCTAAACATGCTACATTTGGTTCTCTCCTTAGCACAAAGGATTGCAGAGATGATGATTTAAAAATGAGCAAACAGATTAAAAGAAAGTTCAAGTTCAGTTTGAGCTCAGCATTTCACTAAATTGAGACTGGGAAATTTGATTGAGCAAAGATTGAAGCAATGCTGAGTTGTCATAAAAGCATGCTAGGAAGTGAAGTACAAGGTGAAGATTTAGCAAAGAAATGTTGATCTTTGTCAATCAAAATGAGAAGAAATACCTTTGCAGAAGAAGAGCTAGAGCATAAAAGAAAAAAGCCCCTATGATCCCATTCAAGCTGATGAATATATATGTTGAATTACTTGAAAATTCAAGGGAATGGAGTTACTTCAGTGCAGAAGTTTGAGTTTTGATAGAAATCAAGATGGAATGATAAGCTTGTGAAACAGGTGGGGTCCTTTGCTCCAATAAATTTTGTAGCACTATAGCTAGTTTGAAAAGATTTGGTTGAAGAGGCTTCAGACCTAAGGACTCCAAAGAATGAAAGATGATGAAGATGTTTTTTTTTTTTTTTTTTTTTTTTTTTTTTCTTTTTTTTTTTTTTTTTTTTTTTTTTTTTTTTTTTTTTTTTTTTTAAAGCAAAGGATGATGGAGCCAACCAAGAAGTTTGGAAAAAGAAGAAAGCAGATGGCAAGGAAAGGATTGCATACAAGTGTTGATAAGGATGACTCTGAAGATGAAGATAGTGAACAAGATGATTCTGTCACAGGTACTAAAACTCCAATTAATCATGTTCCTGTAGATATGAAAACACCTAGTATAGCCACATATAAGATCATCAAGCAAGGAGAAAAGGGAGCATACCAAATAGTTAGGGAAGATGGAACTAATGTAGTGTACAATAATTTTGGTGCTATGCTGAAAGTTATATCTAGATATGATCTTACTGAGTTGTATAGGATTGTGATGAATAGATATGGGATGAATGGACCAGAGGATGAGCTAGAGAAGGTATTTTGGAAATATTTGAAGGATATGTTTGAAGAACCTCTTAGATGAATCCATTTATAGAGGACTTTAGCGACAGCAAAGGATCATAAGTTGGAGATATTATGAGTCATGTAGGGTACATTGTTTGAACTTAGAGTCAATGGATGTGTATACGTTGATTGAAAGAACATATCCATTATCTGCTGAGATGTGCAAAGCCATGCTAGATAAGAAACTACAAGGAGGAAAACCAGATGAAAATTGCTACAAAATGTTAAAAATGATGGAAAAGCAAGCTGGTATTAGAAAGTAGTAAAGTCTGAAAAGTTAGAAGTCTAGGACAGAGATGAGAAGGATAACACTTGGTGAAGGTGCTTTGCACTAACACATCAAATGGTTATCAGTTCACCATGTCTAATCAACATAAGAACTGCTGTCAGGAGCAATCGGCTCTTGGTAATGGACTTCTCAAATCCGTTCTATGGTTGACAACTTGACATATAAGTTGTATGGTTTTCAACCACCTAGCTGTTTAAGTGAAGAGTTGGCTAGCCTCTAGTTATGGCTTGTGTTAAAGGTGTGGAAAAAACCATAACCTTAGTCTATAAGATTATGGCTTATTGTAAAGGTACAATTGCAAATCCTTATTAGATGGTTGACACTTTACCAAAAAGTGGTTGGCTTATATCAAATTACCATGGTTTCATGTACAAAGAGTTGAATTAGGTTATCATCACACCATGGAATTTACCTTTTAGGTGCCAAAGAGTGTCTCCACCCCCCGGCCATGAGCTAAAGGTACTGGTAGATGCATATCAAATCGTTTATGGCTGTAATGGTTTGCCAAATACTATATGGTAATTAAACCACAATGTTTCAGTACTGAGAGTTGAATGGGTTTTAGTTCGACATGGATCACCTTTCTGGTGGCCAAAGGACTGACTACTCCAGAGTTAATGGCTAATAGTAAAAGGAGACATCAAATCATTAAATTTTCGATGATTCACCTCTCACAGGAGTAACACACCTGGAATTGATGAGAATAGACTAAATCACTTTATATTTGATGTACATATTGTCAAAGTTGATGATATGATGATTGCTGAGGAGTTTTGGAAAATAGTTGCTGCAAGTTAAAAGGAGAAGGACTGAAGTGTTGCCAGATCTAAGTACAACTTGAAAGAATTCTATTTACACATCCTCAGGAAGGCTAAAGTGTTTAAAAGTAAGATCAAGATGTTTTGAAGGAACTGAAGTTAACAAGTGAAGTTCAGTGAGGAGGATTGTTGGGGAAATAGATGTATCAGACTTATTATGGTTGTAATAACAGTTTACAGTCTAGTAGTATTAGTCTAGTTCTGTTAGTATTGAGTTAATACTGGCAGTACTAAGTTAAGTCTAGCAGTACTAAGTTAGTACTGGTAGAGTAGCAGTACTAGAGTTAGTACTGGTCATAGTTAGTTCTGTTTATAGTTAAGTCTGTTTATGTAACAGAATAGTAATAGTTATCTTAGAGATATCTTAGGAGATATCTTAGGAAAGGATATGTATTATCTTTGGTTGTAAAGCCCATTAGGGTTTCCTTAGTGTATAAAGGAACCCTAAGGCACAATGTTATGTACGAGTAAGTGATTGAAATATCAATTAAAGCATTGGCTTAATTGCATTTTTAGTATTTCTCGTATCTTCATTTGATTTTGTGTTATGATTTCCGCATTTACATCTTGATATTCTTAGTCGCTGTTACTCTCATATAGTTGTTTTGGTTTTATACAAGTTATCTATAGTATTACAATGGATAGTAGGCCTATATACAGCGGACCTATACACAGCTATTTTATAGTGTCGTAAAAATGTTTAATATGACTTTAAGACTTAAGATATGTCGTGAGATTGTTCTTATAAACATTTTCATATGTGGATCGTCCCGTAACTCTTAAAAACGAAGTTTTTATAGCCAAATAAAGTTTAGAAAATGTTTTATGAAAAACTCAGCATTTATTTTAAATAATAATTCTGCACAGAATCGTAAAAGGATAAAATGGTCATTTTCTGGTCCATTTTTGCCTTCGGCCAAAACATAAAGGTTGTTTGGAATGTCGTTTTCCATGCGTCACGTAAAAACTAAGTCTAAAAATGCATGATGACGGGTCAAAAAAACAAGTCAAAGTTTTAGAAAATTATATATATAAAAAGTCAAAGCTGATGGGAATTTAAAACATGATTTTTAAGTGTTCTAGGGTTCGTTTAAGCTCATAAAATCACAACGGATATTATTTTATAACTAATATGATATTTGGATGCTTTTTTTAATTCTAAAAATTATAAGTTTAAAAATAGAAACCTTTCGGAAAAGTGGCAAAATCTATTTACAAGTATAATTACTTATTAAATTAAGAGCGTTTTAAATAATTAAACTTGGGGCAATGTGATTTCTTAGTATGTGTGTATCTATATATATTATATATATATAATATAGATATATTTATATTTTGATTATATATTATACAATTTATATACTTTTATATATAACATGTTTATAATATTATATGTATATATATTTGTTCTAGTACTATATATATATATATATATATAGAGTTGGGGTAAAATAAAAAAATGTTTAAAATAAAAAGGCTAGGATGACTTCCTAGCCCGCCACGTGTCCTCATTAACTCGTACTTAATTTTAATACCACCAGGGGTATTTCCGTCCTTTTTCATAGAACCATATAAAAACCTTTTTTCCACATAATAACTTACTCTTTTTTCCCCGGTCTTCTCCTTCCTCCTGCACATACATTTCCAAATCTCCTTCTTCCCCAAATCTCCCACCGTTAACCTCCCAAATAACCACGAATCTCCTCCTTCTATCACCGTTAACCTCCCCACCACCTTCCCCACCGTTAACCATTGTTCTTCAATTGTTAATTTTCCTTTATCACGGTTCATCATTGTCTCCATCGTGATATCTACCCTCTTCTCTACGGTCTTATCCACTGAATGTTGATAGTAAGATCTTATCTTTTGTTTTTCTAATTTTATTTTGTTAATTTACTTTATGTTAATCCGAATTTTATATAGTAAGTAGTTAATATGTTTTTGTTGATTATTAGTGTATTCAGTTGATTTGGAATATTCATTTAGTATGTTTGAGAAAAAAACTAGATTAAAAATGTGTATATGAAACTTGCACACAAGTGTTTGATAACAATGTCGGACTTGTTATTATATTGCTGTGATGCATTGCTCTGGTCTGTGATGCACTCAATCTTGTACTGTGATGCACTTTGGTTTATACACTAAGAAAAATTGGAAGCAAAAGCGCTCCATCAACATTAGTCGACCAATTAGTCGTAAGTGCACCGTTTTATACTTTCTTATTATTATCATTCTTATTGTTAATTTGTTGTTTTTGTGTAAATGAATAAGTGCCTGATGATGTGATATTGGACTTGCTCAAAGGTTGACTAGTCAAACTATCTAGCTCGGTGGTGGCTTACGTCGTTTCAAAAATTTGTTTTTAACAAAACTTAAGTACGTGTATTTTTATTTGCATTTATTATTAGATAGATACTTAGATTTAGTGTGAGACAAGAGGGGTTGTAATGGGGTGCGTGCGAGCCTTGCGTGCCTTACGCCAAGCCTTAGAATACATTGCTTGTTTGGCAACGAGCGTTTAGCTTTTACGTCATTTTGGCCATTTATAATTACAGATACATTTGCTAAAATGAAAAATCATTTTGCCATGGTATAACCCCAAAATCTGGTAACACGGCGGAATAGTAACATTGGGGTGCTCTTCAGGGCACAAAACACAAGTCACATAAAACGACCTTAAAAGATACGTTTTATAAAATGTCACATTCAATTTAGTATAATTTGTAGATGTTACACACGGTCTCACTTGAAATGTATTAGAAAACATTGTCAAATGTTTTATTTATGGATACGCTATCTATTAAGCGTTCAAAAATATATTCGCGCGACTCGAATGGTCCCAATGCTCCACTAGCAAATAATAACCTGAGAAAATACATGCAAAAACGTCAACAATCATGTTGTTCAAAATTCACGATTTCAAATATAGGTATTCAACGATCTCAAATCATATAGTAAACAAATCAAGCTTTGGTAAAAATAGTCATGTAATGCTTATGTAGTAGAAATCAATAAGTTTACTTAGTAAAACGAGCATGTATTCCCCTCGCGGGTTTATAAAACATTGAAAAGAATTAAAATGCGAGACTATGAACTCACCTGATCACGATTTACGACTCGATTAAGCACACTAAATCACAATCGAAGCAGTAATCGATCTTGATCACGGACTATAATTCGTCGATCGATTACAATACGTACAAAATACGTGCAACGTTGAGGTACATCGTTACGAGATATACATACTATTGTATTTTTTTATGCATACATACTTATATGTGATGAGAAATTCACTTGCGCGTTCTAAACCTTAACTATTAGTATTTTATTTAATTATATATTTTATTTATATATTTTTATTTATATATATATATTTATATACTTTATAGATATTTATATCTATATATGACAAAAGTTAGTGTAGATCACAATCATAACAAATGTACTAATAGCTCACTTTCAACCATCCATCCAACTTTCATCCTACGGTCAAGATTAATTAGCATTTTATTTTAATTATTAATTGAGTGGCAAATTGGTAATTATTTATACTAACTCACTATCTCAATGACAGGGGCAGCTAAGTCTCATTCATTTTCCATTCTTTCATTTATCATTTATCTTCACACACACACACACACACACACACACACACACTTTCTCACCCAAAACACACACAAACCACCATAAACCGTCGTCGATCTTTTAATATTAACAGTCGGTCTGAAACGCGGATCCCTGTGGATCTATCCTCACAGTTGATCCGACCGTCAGCCGGTTGATCTGTCGTCCGCCGCTGATCCGCCGTCCGCCTTCGTTGATCTAAAAGTTGTTGAAATCAATTAAGTAAACAAAACTTGAAAGAAATACAGGTTATTGAATCTAATTTGATTTTTGTTCATTTTATTGTTTATGAAGTATATAATTAGAATAAGCAGTAGATGTTGCTTATTTAGGTTTGTAGTTTTTTAGGGTTGTGTTGCTTATTTTGTTGTTATAATTGTTGATGCACACCATGTGTTTGATGAAATGCAAGTGTGTTAATCACACGTGATTTTAGTAAGTTTTTATTTATGAATGGCCGTTTTTGTTGTTATGATTTTTAATGGTGATGTTAGTGCAATTACAAAAAGTTGATTCAAAGATGTATTCCATGTAACAAGGTAATGTTTATTATAATTGGTAGTTAGTTGATAACATGTGATTTGTTTGTGTATTTTGGTTATAGCACAATGAATCAATGATGTATGTGTGTTGTTACTGATGAATTTTTTATATTTTTTGTTTTATTTTAGGTGTTCGTAAAGGCATGGTTACTGGTAGTGGTTCTCTTAGGAGTGGGTGGCTTACAAAGGATATGGTTCATTCAATCAAGTCTGGCAATCAAATGTTGAATTTAAAGCCGTTGTCTGAATTAAATCCTAGCATTAGTCATGTTGTGAAGTCTGTAATTGATAAGCCAAAGGATGTGACTGATAAGGCGTCGGCTGAGAATGAGTGTATGCAGTTTGTGTGTTTGGTTTGGTGTGTACAAAATCACATGTGATTTGTTCAAAATTACATGTGATTCGGGTTTAAATCACATGTGATTTCTACCGAGTTTTATTAAATAGTTAAATCTATCTTATTTTAATTGACTCCATAGTAATTACAAAAAGTTGATACAAAGATGTATTCAATGGAACAAGTATGTTATTATATCTATTTTAGTTTCTTATTTATTCATATAGGTAATACATAACAACATAGAAAATAAGGAACTGTTTTTCAGATTTGTTTTATGTATAAATCACATGTGATTTACACAAATCACATGTGATTTAAACATGAATCACATGTGATTTAAACATGAATCACATGTGATTTGCATGCGATTTATACTTGATTTGATGACATATGTGTTACAAATCACATGTTTTGTTTTCGGTACATTTTATAAAAATGTTGAGTACGCTTTTGTGTCTTACATTTAAACATAAAACAAATACCATTGTTAAGCATTATGTAAAAAGTTTTCAAGCGTCCGTCAGTGTCTTCTCTCCATAATGACCACATTTCTTTTTTGGCTACACCTTTACTTGAAGTGCTTTCACGCTTTCATTCATTCATGTTGTCCTTTCTCTCCACCTTTGTTTCAATCGCCCAAGAAATTTTTAGTTATAGTTTCTTTCATTCATTCTAGGTGATCTTGTACATGGAACATATGTGAGTCTACATGGACCGCATGTGATTCACACCCAAATCACATGTGATTCTGATAAAAGAATGTCACAGCAAATTAATAGTTCATACTTTCAAGTAACAAACCTAATAGTCTACCATTGTCATTTCTACATCAAAAATGAATCACAAGTGATTCAGTTTATAACAAAAAAGAAAAAATTACACTTGATTTACATTTTTTCATAACAAAACAAACACTACAACAGCAGAATCATGTGTGATTTACTACTTTCTACGTCAAAATACAATCAAATTTGATTCAATTTACAACAACAAAGAGCAAATCACATGTGATTTATGTTTCTCATAACAAAACACTAAAACAACATATCACTCGTGATTTTGCCTCTAATTTTTTTATACAACTTCTTGATCTGCAACTCCTGGCAAAACATCTTTTAGATCTGGTAATACAACATAATCACGTGTGATTTACTTCTTCCCAGATCAAAATATAATCACATGTGATTCAGTTTATAATAATAAAAAGTTAATCACATGTTATTTACACTTTATAATATAGAGGGGCACTTTAGTAACTTTACACTTTCCCCTAACACAATTTACATGGTCAACTTATTCCTTTTCATTTCCACCCACCCTCAAACACACATTCTCTACCGTTATAAACACACACACACCACATAATACCGTATAACAACATAGGAAATAAGGAACTATTTTTTTAGATTTGTTTTATGTATAAACACATGTGATCTACACAAATCACATGTGATTTACACACCAATCACATGTGATTTACACATGAATCACATGTGATTCTGATAAAAGAATCTTACAATAAACTAAAGAAACAATTCTAGAGCAAAATCACATATAATTCAATAGAATCACATGTAATTTCATTTATTAATAATGAAACAATTCCAGAGCAAAATCACATGTGATTCACCAAAATCACATGCGATTTTCATTCATTAATAACAAAACAACTACATAGCAAAATCACATGCGATTAACCAAAATCACATGTGATTTTTATTCATTAACAACATAAGAATTCTAGAGCATCTAGATTTGTATCTGGATCTGCAACTTCTTTCATAACATCTTCTTTGTTCAGATCGATGTGTTTAACCACTTCCATATCATCATCTAAATGATTCTCATCCATTTTTCGACAAGGTTTGTTGTCTTTCGGTGAATTTATTGTTTTCCAGCGATGGTTGTTCTTATTGCGGCGATGGTTGTTATGTTAGAATGAAGGAGAGGTATTTGTTAAAGATTCCGCTTCCATATCATCATCTAAATGATTCTCATTTATTTTCCGGCAAGGTTTGTTGTTTTTCGGCAAATTTATTGTTTTCCCACGATGGTTGTTCTTATTCCGGCGATGGTTGTTATGTTAGAATGAAGGAGAGGTATTTGTTAAAGATTCCGGCGTTGTTTTGTTGATTTCTGGCGACGTTTGGTTAGTCGCCGGTGAGGTTTTAAGTTTTCCAGCGGGATTTTGTTTATTTTTCGGTGGTGGGTGTTTGTTTCGGATGTGTGTGTTTTTTTAGAGAGAGGATTTTTTTTCATTAAATAAGGGTAGGTGGTATATTTCGGTGTGTTTATATATGGTGGTTAGATTGGATTGTAGCCATTGGATCAAAATTAATTGAGTGGGTGAGATTGTTTCTTTTGTTCTTTTTTAGATTATGTTCTACCAGGATCTCAACTTTTGATCAATAAGTATATGTTTGTAAAAATTAGAAAGTTTATTTGGTGAGCATGGTATTTTAGAATGGATGGTATTTTAGAATGCATGGTATTTTAGAATATTTTTTAATAAAGTATGTAATCTCAAAAATATTTAATTTAATAAAGTTTAACATTTTATCTTGAGTCACCTTTGTAACCCAAGTTATAGTGTTATCCTTTTTGAGTCCAAACTTTCTAACAATAATTGATGCAACAAATTCCATATTGTGATCTTGGTTTACCAAGATGTTTGTAGGACCTTTTTATTGGAGCTTAAAAAGAGAGAATATACATATTATTATAAAATAAAAAACATGATCTTTGTAAGGAACTAGATATAAGAAGGTTGAAAAACTAGAAATCAAGATACGAGAATGTGTATATACCCATGTTAATATTGGGCTAGTTTTCTAGTGAATTAAAAACTTAAATCAATGATATAATTATTATTTTAAAAAAATAAAAGATAATATACATTCTAAAACGTTATCTATAGCATTAAAATCCATTCTAATTAAGTGAAAATATGAATGCCCATTCATCTTGTGTCATGTGGCAAAGTTGTAAGTAACATTTGAAGATCACTAAATGAATTGATCGGTAGGTATGAAGCATGCATTTTGTACTTCTTTGAATTTAATTCCTTTTACTATCATTTTTCCCTCCAATCAATCCTGAGAGGTTGTGAATAAAGATAGCCTAACAAGTATAATACGATTTGGTTTATACTTTGCCTTTTACCATGACTTTAGGCTTGGCTTGCTCTTGTTCTTCTTTGTCAAACACAATCTTCTTTTTGACCTCATCATCCTCATCTACATCCACAACATCATTGTAATTATCTTTAACATCCTCATTATCCTCCATTTCCACATTCACATCATTATATTCCTTATCATCCTCCACATCAAATCCATATCATCATCCTTAGCATCCTCAGCATCACCATAATCCCCAACCACCTTAACATCTTCGGTAAAGCGTGGGTAGATAAAATAGATCTTGTCATAAAACTTTTCATTGTGGTATGAATCACATTCCATGCTGGTGAGATCCTTCTCAAAGTAGACAGTTAAGCCACCACTTGTCAGCATGTAGTTTTTTCTTGCATTCGGGTACCTTCAAAATTATTATGTAATTGAGATTTATGGATGTAAAATCAAAACAGACCAATTTTTACTAGGATACCATCTACTTAGTTTAATAAGTTTAACCTTTTACCTTCGGTCTCCTTTGTAACCCAATTATGTTGTTAAACAAAAGAGACCCAATGTATAGGTTAAACTCATTAAACTAGCTAGCTTGTTTCCTAGTAAAAATTGTTTTGTTTCAATTTTAGATTCATAAATTTAAACTAGAGATGAATTTTAGAGGTACTTAAAGGAAAGAAAAAACTAGAGGGTTGCCAAGTTTGTTGGAGGTTTGACTGGCTACTTTGAGGAGGATCACACCAATCTGACCCGCACCTCAACCAGCACTTGTATGACAAGATCTATTTGATCTTCCCGCACTTTACTGAAGATGTTAAGGCGGTTGAGGATGATTGTGATGATGATGTGGATTTAGATGTGGAGGATACTAAGGATGATACGGATGTGGAGGATGATAATGATGTGGATGAGGAGGATGATTATGATGTGGATGGGGTTAAGAAAAAGCTTATGTTTGACAAAAAATAACAAGAGCAAGCTAATACTGAAGTTATTGTAAAGACGTGACAGTTTGTGAGAGTCCTACTGCGTAATGCAGCTTCCCTGGTCAGCAAAGAAGGAGTTATCATTGTCCTTCACCACACAGGCTCGCTAGATTCCATGTGGAACCTCAATCAAATTATTGCTAAACATGGGTTAGAGAAGCTGGGAGATAATGAGTCTCTTGATCCTAAGTTGTATCCACTCTTTTCTCCATGGAGGGCAGGATTAGACCTGAACCTTAGAAGGATCCCATCGGCATATCACTGCTACCGCCAAAAATAGGTATCAGTAGCATGTTTCTTTTTGTCTGGTGGTGTTTTGAAATTGCATTTAAAAAAACTTGTTGTCCCCAATGTTTAGTATTTGTTACTGAAGTAACAAGGATTTAATGATGTAAAGTTATGCTTGTGCGCCTTTTGACTAGTATGGGCCTTTAAACATGTTTCTTCTAGTATTTGTTTAAGCATTGTAATCCTTTCAATGTACAACATAGGCACATTAAAATGGTTGCTCATAAAAACCTATAACACAACTTAGAAGTGAAAGTTACTAAAGAGTTTCAGTTTAAGAAACTCGAGGGACAAAGAGAGAAACATACATGTGAAAGGTGACTGGACTGAGCCCAGACTATACATTTTTGATTGCAGAGTTCATGCAACTAGCTTTACATTACTTGCAAATAGTTTGATTAAAATTATGTTATCTCCCTGACAAGTCAAATGCTTAAACAGGTAGTAGAAGAAACGGGAATAAAGGCCCATACGGGTCAAAAGGCGCCTAAGCGTAACTTTACATGATTAAATCCTTCGTACTTCAGTAACAAATATGAAACAATGGAGACAACAAGTTTTCATAAATGCAATTTCAAAACACCACCAGACAAAAAGAAACATGCTACTGATACTTATTTCTTGCGGTAGCAGTGAAATGCCGATGGGATCCTTCTAAGGTTCAGGTCATCCTGCCCTCCATGTAGAGAAAAATAGATATAACTTAGGATCAAGAGACTTATTATCTCCTAGCTTCTCCAACCCGTGTTCAGCAGCAATTTGATCGAGGTTCCACATGGAATATGGCGAGCCTGTATGGTGAAGGACAATGATACCTCCTTCAAACTATTTGCAAGTAATGTAAAGCTAGCTTCATGAACTCTGTAATCGTATATGTATAGTCTGGGCTCAGTCCAGTCACCTTTCACATGTATGTTTCTCTCTTTGTCCCTCGAGTTGCTTAAACTGAAACACTTTAGTAACTTCCATATTTAAGTTGTGTCATAAATTTTCATAAGCAACCATTGTAATATGCCTATGTTGTACATTGAAAGGATTACAAGTTTTTAGTTCCAGTTCTTGATGTTGGCAATATGATACTACGCCTAAATGTCATTCCACGATTAAAACAATGATCTATAATTCTGTAAATTAGTTTGTGCATATAACTCTGCCAAGGAAAGTTCAACTTGTTTATGCATCACTCAAAGCGATATATACGTATGCAAAGTAACAAGAACAAATTTAAGCTTGACCTCAATGCAATTTTATATGAAAGATTGTCCACTATCTAGGATATTGCAGATGATAACTCACAAATATACTGATACGTTTGGTATCGATAGTTTGCACCCTTCAAGCGTGTGCTTGCTCCCTAAGAAAGAAGAAGAAGAAACGAGGTCTATATTTGGCTAAAACATAATTCTTTTCATTAATAAAATCGGTATTTATACGAGTTTTAAGAGAGTCTCAATCTAATACAAACATATATCCTAAATGACTCAAACATATCCTAAAACGACTCAAACATATCCTAAACATTAACTCAAACATATCCTAAACAAAAGATTGTTATCCCATAAGATAATCCTTGTGCCACGCTGGAACGGACGTGACTCTCTTGGCTTGTGCTCATCCTACACCCTCTAGGGTAGATGTAACATTCCCCTCTTCTTTATAAATCACCTTGTCCTTAAGGTGGTAAGTTGGATAAGCAGCTTGAAAATTAGTCAACCATTCCCATGTTGCTTCCTCCGATGAACTTCCAAGCCATTGGACTAGAACTTGTCGAGCTGGTAATCCATTTTTTAAGACTACCCGTGAATCACAGATGGACAACGGCTGTTCCACGGGATACCCTTCAAATACATCTTCAGGCAAATTTGATACTTCCCTAGGTTCGGTCCCTTCAAAAGGTTTGAGTAACGACAAATGAAACACCGGATGTATCTTACTCATAGAAAGAAGTGCAAGACGATAAGCAACCTTTCTGATGCGTTCCAATACCTTAAATGGTCCATAATATCTCTTGGCTAACTTATTAGAAAGACGTTGGGCTAAAGCAAGTTGTCGATATGGTTGTAACATGGTTCTAAAAGGCGCGCAAAGGCCTCGTAAAAGCCTAGCAAAGGCGCAAGGCGTGACCTCCACGCCACGTAATAGACCAAGACTTGGGCTTAAGGCTTGACGTGAGATGAGGAGTGAAAAACGTGATAAGACGCGATAAAACGTGATGCGTGGAGGCTTTTTTGAATTCAATTTCGATAAAAATCGTATTTTTATATAGAAATGAAAAAGATTACATGCAAAGATAGCTTCTTGACTTTATTCCTTATGTATAACATTTTTTGTAAACTCAATATATTTGTAATATGATATAGTATATAAATTTATAAATATTTACATATTTTTTGCCGCTTTAAGTCACGCCTTAAAAACGCCATGACTCGCCATGGCTCGTAAAGGCGTGAGGCTTGGCCATGCCGCCACGCCATGCCTCACGCTATTTATAACCTTGGTTGTAACTTAACAAACACGAGATCCCCCTGTTTGAACTCAACATCACGTGGACTGCGACTGGCCTTCATTTCCATCTGATGTTTTGCACCTAATAAATTATGTCTAAGCTGCCGTAGCAACTCATCTCGTTTAGACAACACCTCATCAACTGCGGCTACTTTAGATGACCCAGGTGGATAAGGAATGATTGTTGGTGGTAAACGCCCGTACAATGCTTGAAAATGAGACATCTTAATACTACTATGATTGTCACACCCCGCCAAAGCAAAAAAGCGAGGTGCAACATATCAATAAACATCACACAAGATGATAGATAAAACACCATACATGAATTAAGATAAAATAAAATTATCCGAATTACAACATTTCCAAGTACAAGTTTAAAAAGTACAAAAGTCACCCAAAAGACAATAACTTGAAAGAAAATAGACATCTTTAACATGTCCAAATGCAATGCACTAAGTTTCCACTTTAGAAATGTCACCTGAAAAGTAGGATAAAAATGATCAACTATCGAAATAGTTGGTGAGCTCACAAGATTATGTACACAAAATATAGTTTTAGAAAAAAAGGATGTCCAATAATAGTTTGCCAACTCAATGTCAAGTTACCAAAAACAAGTCAAGTATCCAAAACAACTCAAGTTTTCAAAACAGATCTCGTTACATAAAGTAACGTAACACTTTATAACAAATTTCCAAGACAGTCCCCGTTACCTAAAGTAACGTGACACAAAATCAAATCAACATACATGTATGTTATAGTGTTCATACGAGGCACTACTTAAACGTATTCAACCTAACCGTTCTAAACATCTAATCGAGTTCTAGTTGTATGGTGTGGCACAAACACTTAGTACTATGCACCCTTGTGCGGGCAGTGATGAGGGGCTAATCTCCTAATAGCGCTATCCATAAGTACTAACATCTCAATCTCGTTGAGGGGGAAAGTGAGTTAAAAGTAGTGGCGGTTCCAAGAATACAACAACATACATACCAAGTTTCAAAGTTTAACACGTTTTCAAAGTTTAATAAGTTCAAATCAAGTTCATTAAGTTCAAAGTTCAACAAATTCAAATCAGGTTCATAAGTTCCTGTATGCTTGAAAGTTTAAACACATAAAAGTATGAGCATAGTAATTAAATAAGCCGCATCATGCTTTCCACCCTAAAATATTTAATACATGTAAAAAAAGGGGCCGTGAGAAACTCACCTCAAAAGTTAGAACAATCGATGACTTCACGGCAAATCATACAAGTAGGCAACCCAAACGAACGCGCACCCTTCTACCCAAGACCTAAGTTAAATAAATATACCTAATTATATCCTAAACGGTATGCTTAGATGTGATATAAGTTAATTATTTAAGTCATATGAAGTTACTTTACAAAATGTTCCTTTATAATATTTACTAAAAGTACTAAATCTGACCTAACTTTTAGTGTCATTTCGAGCAACATTTCACCAAGTTAATTATCTTTAAAACTTTTACCCTTCTGATATATCTTAATATAAGGTCTTAAGATTCCCTAAAAGGTTTTATAATTATTTGTTAGTTGGTTAACTTTTTCAAATGGTCTTTCAAAGAAAAAGACTCAGTTCTAGACATGCTGTCTTGCCTTGATGACCAGAGGGTGTTAACAACGAATTTGGGCTCCAAGTTTTTGGTGACATGTTTATCATATCATGAACTAAGTACAGCCAAAATTTTAGCTTTTAACATGGAGGTATGAGTGAGATACACTCAAAACCTTTCACTCTAACAAATCTGGAACAACTTATTGTTTTGCACACTTGTCTTACAAACGAGTTTTGATTAACTTTTCCTTATTTTCAGTAGGTGATATTATAATGGTTCGAAAGATATTTCAAAGTAGTTAATGTTAGAATCAAGAATCATATCAAAAGCTTATTTTATCATCAAGTTATGACCCAAACAAGTTGATCCTATAAAAATCACAGCCCACTTTTAAGGGTTTTTATCAAAGTTTTCACCCAACCATTTTATCCAAACATGCCTAAACGACCAAAACAACTCTTGTACTCATTTTATAAATATGTAAACATCCTTTTTATGAAGAAAAATTAGTAGGTACCTTAAAATATTTTTAGACCATTGCATGTACAAGTTTACATCCGATCTAGCTCTAAATCATGGTTTTATGAACGTTTTTGTGACTAGTTTTATCATTTGAATTCCCAAAGCACCCAAACAAATCCTACACTACTTATCCAATAGCTAATTTATTTTATAGATTAGATCTAAAGAAAATGGATGAACATGTGTTTTGAGCCAAAATAGGCACTTTTCGGGTACAAGATAGGCACAAGCCGTCTTGTACCCTTGTCTTACCGATAAGAGAACCAAGAAAATGATAGAAGATGTGGCTGTGGTGAAACAACTCTTTCATATAACACCTTGGATGAAAAACAAAACAAGGAGCTTGTTTGGGGTGATTAAGCAAGACCTTTTGAGTGTGATTCTTGTGTTAAACAATATTTTTGAGTGGTAGTTGATGGTGGTGGTGTGGTGGCCAGATTTTTAAGAGGAGAGGAGTAAGAGATCTGTATTTTTAGAGAGATAAAAGGATGAGAGAATAATGTGTGTGAGATAGAGAGAAAGCATGGAGTGAAATGATTGCAAAAAGGGGAAGTGGAGTGTATAAATGTGTGAAAGAAAGCAAAATAAGGGGATTGGCTCCAAAGGGAGGCCTTGTCCGGTTTTTAGGCTCTCAAGGAGGGGGAAATTTTATATTTTTGGTTTTTATTTAATGTGTATTTATTTGATAATTATTTGTATAATTTTTGTAGGCATAATGGTGTAATGTATATTATAATTGTAAGTGTAAAGTAAGTTGAATGTAAAAAGGTATAAAGTGTATAGTATGAGGTATCTTAATAGTAAATTTGTACACTTAGATGATATTGAAGTGTTTTTAGTCCATTACAAATAGTGTAAGTGCCAAAAACGTAAAAATTTGCGAAATATCTTGTTTACCGAAAAACTTGCAAGTTATGAAAAGTGAATTGACATAAGTGCATAAAAGTGAATGAATTATGTTTATTTATAATTATTAACATTAACTTAATGACCTTTGAGCATATCGTTGATCGTTAAGACCGTTAACTAGGATCATAGGTCGAAGGTGCGTTCGTATAACTATGCTTCCTAGGAATTGAATGTTTAGTTCATAAAATGACACGGCCATTTAGAAAGTGACTCAACAAAAATTTAATGGAGTCAAAAATGTCGTATGTTTGCTATCGGTTACTGACCTCAAAATAGACAGTTGTCACAATGATAGCTAGTATTATAGCAGTATTCAGCCCAAGATAAGAACTTCACCCACTGCTGAGGATGATTCGACACCATAGCACGAAGATACTTAAAGCGTATTTATTTTTAAATATATTTTTACTCAAGTTTTAAATTTATAAAACTCGATCTATCTGACAACGCACTAACGGGTAGAGAACCCGATCGTGGATAGTATAGAATGGTAAATTCGAGGTCGTCCCAAGAGTTAAGTTGTAATTAGTTTTAATTTGAAATGTCACTTTTAAAAAATGGTTTTTAAATTGATTCGAAACGAATTACAATAAAATTAAATACTGAAAATTAAAGGGTTTGGAGATACTAGGAGAGAAAATGTGCTAACCAAGTAACTTCATTACTATTGTTATGAAAACGTTTTTCTGTGCAATGTTAAACAATGGTTTCATTAGTGGTTTTTAAGGTCGATAGACTTGAATATGCATATTTAGTGTATCCTATACTTCCTGCAATTTTGACTCAGTCCAAATCGTATAAAAGGTAGGATATTCAGGTTGCAGTGATTAATCCCAACTATTCTCAAAACTTATCTAATAACCTAGTATAAGGATTATATAAACCCCCTCTAAAGAGAGTTCTCCTGAGCGATTAAAGAGAATATTCGATGATAAGTGGGCGGGAGACACGATAATGTTCCTGACAGCTATGGATGGGTCTAAGATCCTCTATGTACACCCGATGAATCTCATATTTCCTTGATAAATCTAATAATGGGGGCAAGCAATGTCGCAAAGCCTACCCGTACTACCAAAAACCCAGTTGAGTACAACGATAAGGTCCAAGTAATATCTAACGAAACCATAATCTAACAGGAAACAAACATCAGTACAATAGTAACTACATAACTCGGCTAGCACTTTAAGTGCTTAGCCGCTCATGGTAACAAAAACACGACAAGAAATAGAAGTAATCATAGATTAAAAGCTCGTAATTCTTACAGTAATCGTATTTGAATGATTAAATACAAAAAGTTCATAAAGGTGGATCTCCTTTTGGACTCCAGGTTGAATTCTTTCGAGAGAAGGTTGGAAGCCTTTGTCCGCCATCTACCAATTGGTTGTCGGAGAGTAAGTGATGTCAGAATATCCTTGAATAGAGGGCCTCTATATATAAGTATCGAACAATTACTGCGTAACTGATACGGGTTGTTAACGCCATAACCTTCTACAACCTGCATTCCATAAATAAGCAATTGTTATACGAGCGAAACCAGATAATTGCGTTACGCCGTAACCTTCAAATAATTCTTCCCATACGAACGTGAGACTTCATCCAGATATTTGTAAGATCTTCATGGTTACAGCGTAACCATAAAGGAGAGTTAACCTTTAAACTCTATCTGTGGGTAAGATTTCACTTCCAAATACAGATTAACGGCATAACTAGATATGGGTATTACAAGGTCGTTAAAGTTGTCCCTTAAGATCTTCATACTTGCTTAATATATGTTACCGGTGTAACCATTTTTGTGTGTTACCCGTATACAAACTTTCAGATAATTACACTATTAGAGCCCTTTTTCTCCCAATTTCTTGTCATTTCTTGCATTTCAATCTGAAAATACAAAATATAAGAAAATATCTCGTTTTCCGAGTATAAGGTGAAACATATCAAGGGTATTTTTGCCACTAAAAAGTATTAAATATTTTGACTAATAATCAAATATCCTCCACTTGACTTCTGCTTGCCCACAAGTAGAAACCTTAGAATATTTCATAAACAAAGATATTCTCAAGGAATCATCAAGAAATGAATCTATAAAACACTTATGCTAAAAAACATCAAAGCCAAACACCTCACGAAAAGGGGATAAAAAGTCATTCAACTCTCCACTAGTCTAAGTATTTCATTTTTGGGGTGATCGCTCAATTGCACAGTCATAGCCTATGTTATTCAATCATAAGCTTAGAAAAGTAGCACAAAATTGCACCATGTAGAAATAGGGTCTAAATAATTCTTAGCAGAGCACAAGGGTAAATATTAGTTATTTAAAAAAGAGTAATATAAAGGGGTTTGGAATAGACATGGGATACACAATTAATGGTGTTTAATAAAAACCCAAAACAAATAGTCTAGAAGAGTAATCTAAGGTATTGTGCATAACTAGCTACTGTCCAATATTCCATACAGGTCCAAGAAGACTTAGTTCGAAAATCTATCTTCAAGTCTATTAGGCTAACTAAGCTCCATCAACATAAGATATTAGGATGACTTGGATGTAATAATGAGCTACTAGCTACATTCATCATACTTATTGAGATGTTCTTAGGTCGCAAATAATGGGCTACTAGCGCTCCTTCTTCATAATTATCTTAATTTGCACCATTCTTTTTATACATGTGGTTTTTAGTTGCACTTACTTATTCTTCTTTTTAAACATGTAAATGCTACAGAGTTTCATATCCATATATTTATTGCCCCGCTAAAACATACATTTGAGATATTATAAATCACATCCCCCACATTGTAGATGAACAATGTCGAAAGTGATAATAAAAAGGGGGGTCCTTTATAGTATCAAATACTGATTGACTCCTTTCTCAAGACGAATGCATAAAATTTTCGCTCCTATTCCCCTGAACCATGGACTTAAGTAGCCAGAAATTTCAAAACAAAGATAACTATAGACTACAAGGTAGGTTAAGGCGAAATGGTGTAACGATACATATATCATTGGGTGAAAACATAGATTGGTTTAGCAAGGGTGATCTAGGGGTATCATGCACTAATAATAAGTGCAACAAAAGGGTTTATCATAGGAGGTCGACAAGTTAGTGTAACAAGTCGATAAACATACACATATAGGCTATTTGGGTGATTTCCTAAGTGTTGCCTTCTTGAACTATCTATTCCTGCTAATCAATTAGGTCTCGAAATGATGTACATGCCAAGTTCTAAAGTCTACAATACTACCGGCACACTTAATATTTTGGTGGATTTTTGAATAATATGATGGAAACAGAATATTAGGCTTAAATCTCACCAAGTAATAATAAAGGGTAATGTGCATTCGGCAAAGATTAATTCTAGTTATTTAAGAAAAATTTGTCAAAAATTTTAAAATTGGCATAATTTTCAAAGAAAACTAGAAAATCGAAGGCAAAACATACGTCAAGTATTAATTCTACTCCCATCCCCCCACTTGATTTGTACAATGTCCCTATTGTACATTAAGGAAATGAAATAAAAAGGAAAGAGTAGAATTAAGACAAGAAACTCCCTGAGCATTGCTTCGAGATTTGAAATTTGGCGGAAATCTTTTAGATTATCTCCGTCTTCCCGCAAGCTCTTTATCCCCTGTGATCACAAAAACAAACCAAAGCATAAAATCGTTCTACAAGAATTATGAAGTGTACAGGAAATACAAACCTAACTCACTTTCGTAGGAATCACGGTTGCATTTAGCATATGCAACAAGCCTTTTAAACCACTTGGTGGCCCAAGTGGATGAGTTTAGTCTCGTGAGGGCTTCCAGAGAACATACCCACAAAGTCCATTTACGTATACAAGGTTTAGACATATTTAAAATTTAAATTTTTATGATTTCAGAAGGAGGTTACGGCGTAACTCCGGTGGTTACGTCGTAATCAAGTGGTAAAAAATTTAAGTTTTTAAAGAGTTACGGCGTAACCATGACTGGATTACGTCGTAGCTATAATGGTTATGGCGTAAACTAAAGTTGTTACGCCGTAACTGCTGCAGATTCAACAAAGTCACCACATGATTATGAGTTGAGCCGGTCTCGATAATTGCCTCCTAGCTTCTGGATTCTGTAAAACAAAGTAAGAAACATGCAAACCAACTAATGTAAAAAGGAAATTTCATTAAATAAAGGATGGGTTGTCTCCCGACAAGCATTTTTCTTTATTAACGAGTCTTTAAGTTAGACTCATGCCCCTTCTATGTTTCGTTGTCAAAGTCCTCTCCGTTATTCCCGAGGACTTCTTCCATTTCCTCCATTATCATTTTTATAAACCTTGATCCATTTTTTCTTCCCAAGGACAGGGTTTCATTATTATCGCCACTAACACATATAAAGCTACATCCGTTGTTGAACTTATATTTTGTTACTTCAAATGTTTCCGTATGCACCATTGGTGGATTGTAATCTTCATTACCTAATTCCGTTTTTTTTTTCATCCTCATACCAGTAATCATACCACCAATTTTTATTCTTACATCGAGCTCTTTCACATTTTGTCTATATTTCTTCAAGAACTTGCCCTTTTTCTCTAATTTTTATTTCGTATTCATCGGCAAGTTGTTCTATTTCTTTATGGAATACCCAATTGTATTCATCTAAACATCTTTCCCAAGGGTCTTTATCAGGATCTAATGCCTTAGTAAACTGATCAATCACCCATAATCTAAATAAATCTTTCCTAACTGATTTACTTATGTCTAGGTGTCCTTTCTTAAGCTTTACCTATTCTTTAAAACTGTAATCTTTAGGCCTAGGTTTCTCATCATGAGAATTTTCATTACACCATTCCGAATACCTTTCACTCCAAACAGAATCCTTTACCTGACAGCTACTATATCTTATCATTAAAAAGTTCAGAAATGATACCCCACCTCTTTTCATTTCCTTCCTTTTGTTGTTATTAGGGAAAAACCAATATTTTGTTTTACCAAGCTCATTGATCCCATAAACTTCATGCCCCCATCACATTTGTTCCTAAATGGGCTACAGGATGGCCAAGCCTTAAAGTCCTTATCACATTCTTGTATAATAGGTTTACAAAAATGTGTTGTAGTGGTGGCATCACTTAACTTCAATCTTTTAGTGATTGGTTCATTAATTGAGTTTAACATAAAGATTCCCTCGGTAGGGGTAAAGTTAAGGTCTTTCCTATTTATGTTAAAAGTTACCCTTTCGTCACCTATCTCTACTGGTATTTCTTCTTTAAAAACACTAATCTAGGGGTGTACGGTGGCCAAAAAGGGTCTTCCAAAAATGACAGTTGAATTAGGGGTTTGATCTAGAATTACGAAGTCGGATGGAAATAGGAATTTATCAATTTTAACGAGTATGTCTCTAATTATTCCAAGTGGTGCCTTTTTTCTCATATCTGCCATTTCCACAAGCATCTCGGTTTCACTAAGGTTTGTAAACTCTAAATACTCGAAAACATTCCTAGGTAGAACATTTACACTAGCTCCTAAATTGGCCATAGCATAAAAGTTAAAGTTACCGATGGTACAGGGAAGTGTGAAATGTCCTGGATTAGATTCATTCATAGGTAGTTGATCATTGGTGTTTTCTTCCTGAGAGTCAGAGAGGAAGGATATTCCGTAGAGATTCTTAAGTTTCTTTGGAGAGCAGGGTCCCTCATGTTCAATAATTACTACATTTGCTTGTTTAGATTTTGTATTCCTAGAATGGAGTTCTTCGGTTAATTGCTCGATCTGGGTTTCTAAGTTTTTAAGTGAGGCATTTTGGTTCTTAGTGTTAATCTCGGCATTCTCTTAAAGCTTCTTAATCCACACCTCCATTTCAGTACTTCTTCGTACAGATTCCTCTTGATGCTTAGCCAATAGTTCTTCTAAGACTTGCCTCCTTTCGCCATATGGTAGACGGTTATCAATTTTAGTGTAGTATCCAGGTGGTCCTACATGAAACTTTCCTTCATTATTCCCGTTAAAAGGTGTCGTTCATCCAAATTCTCCATATATGACCTCTTCAACTTGTTTAGCTTCCTCGTTGAGGGGATAATCCTTGTCGAGGTGAGGTCCTTCGCTAATTTAGCATCCAACCTGGATTGCATGAACACTTTCCTTTAGCTTCTTCATGTCTCATCCCAGGTTGTCCAACTTATTTACCAAAGCAGCTAGTCCATCATTGCTACTATTGCTTCTAATATTTTTGCTTGTTGTTCCGTCGTGCCATTTTTGAGAATGGTCGGCCATGGTCTGAATTTCTATGAGAGCTTGGGCCGATGTTATCCCAGGAATTGGTCCTTGCGAGTCAAGCAATTGATGGTTCATAGTGCTCAAACCTTTATAGAAGATGTTTACCTTTTGATGACTATTGATGTCATGAGTAGGGCACTTGTATAGCAGGTCATTATACCGCTCCCAGGCCTGATATAATGATTCGTCTCCTTCTTGCGTGAAGTTGTAAATATCTTCAAGCTGCTTCGCAGTCTTGGAAGGTGGGCAATACCTTTGAATAAAGGCCTTTTTAAGAAGATCCCAAGTATTGATAGTTCCTGGGGCGAGTCTGTCCACCCATCTTTTTACGGCTCTAGTAAGAGTAAAGGGAAAAACTCGGAGCATAACTGCGTCCTTAGAAACTCCAGGAATATTGAATAAGCCAACGATTCTGAGGACCCGATCAATGTGATCGTGAGCATCCTCGTTTTTGTTTCCGGAGAAAGTGTCTTCCCTCAATTCGCGCATGAATTGACTTCTGATTTCGAAATTGTCATTGTCTCCGATTTCGGGTTTAACAACGCCCGGTGCCTGGTTTTCTCATGACAATGCTAAGTATTCTTCCATGGTGAGAGTATCGATGCCTACTCCTGCCATAGTTCCTGCAGAGATAGAGTTTAAGGAAAGAAAATAATGAAATAATCAAACTAATTCTAATTTTTAGCTCCCCGGCAGCGGCGCCAAAAACTTGATGCGTATTTATTTTTAAATATATTTTTACTCAAGTTTTAAATTTATAAAACTCGATCAACCTAACAACGCACTAACAGGCAGAGAACCTGATCGTGGGTAGTATAGAATGGTAAATCCGAGGTCGTCCCAAGAGCAAAGTTGTAATTAGTTTTAATTTGAAATATCACTTTTAAAAAATTACTAAGTTAAGAAAACATTAATCCTAACAAAATGTCACATTTTTAAAAGGATTTTTGGATTGATTTGAAATAAATAACAATAAAGATAAATACTGAAAATTAAAAGAGTTGGAGATATCAGGAGAGAAAACGTACTAACCTAGTTACTTCATTACTACTGTTATGAAAACGTTTTCCTGTGCAATGTTAAACTATGGTTTCATTAGTGGTTTATAAGGTCGATAGACTTGAATATGCATATTTAGTCTATCCTATACTTCCCGCGATTCTAACTCAGTCCAAATTGTATAGGAGGTAGGATATCCAGGTTGCAGTGATCAATACCAACTATTCCCAAAACTTATCTAATAACCTATACAAATTATTAACCCTCTCTAAAAGAGTTCTTGTGCTTTTTAAGTATATTGAGTGATAAGTACAGAGACCGGTTAATTCCTACACTAGGGATGGAGTCATAGATCATTCCTAGTACCCGATGGATCCCATATTGACTTGATAATCTAATAATAGGGCAAGCAAGGTCCAAACCACCCGTACTACCAAAACACAGGGTTACACGATAGTCAAGGAATATCTAACAAAACCACAATCTAACAGGAAACAAACATCATAACAATAGTAACTACATAACTATGCAAACACTTTAAGTGCTTAGCTGCTTGGTCGAGGCGCGAGCTCACCCCTTAAAACCTATCAATACATGATATAAATACACAAAGGGACGAAATCACGCGAGAGCAAGAAAACCGGAAGCAGTATAGAGTGTTCCCGGGTCGTTATGTCCCAACGAGGCTAGA
>BQNB010031293.1:0-2500 GCA_026074375.1 Tanacetum coccineum
ATAATTTTTGGAGTGAAAAAGACAAGAATGGTTCAACAGGTTGTTCTAGGGGATCTTACTCTAAAAGTGAGAGCAAATAAAGGGTTACACGGGGTTTAACTAACTAGTATAGTTGGTTAATTATACGACATGTAGGCTTTTTGGTTTAATCCTAGAAATTTATCAGTTGAACATGTTCCCCTATCTAAATCCATAGTACTCATCATTGTGGTCTCGAGTGATATACCAGGCCAAGTTCTAAAGTACACTACATCACCGACACACTCATATTTTTGTGGAATTTTTAGTAAGCATTTAGAAATGGAATAGGCTTAATTCTCACAATATGCATCAAGGGTTATAGTGCGCTAGGTAATGTAACTAGTGATTTTTACAAAAGTCATGCTAATTTTTTTTTAATTTGGCCTATTTTTTAGCACTTTTAAGCACGTAGCATGTTATTTTGTAAAAAGGAGGACAAATATGTTCTAATTATCCATCCATCCGCTTAAATTATACAATGTCCTCGTTGTATAGATAAATCAATTAAATAAAATGGGAAATATAATTAGAACGAAAAACTCCCAGATGTTTTGCTCGTAATGATTCTCCAAGATGAGTTCTTGAGCAAAAAGTGTGTTGACTAGGGCTTCAGAATGCCCAGATAAGTTCAACACATGTCTTTTTCAGAATATACCATATCATTGTTTCAGCCAGGTCTTGTATAAAAGATTAGAAGACGAGAGTGCAAATTTTATCTCATTATAATGGTACAAGAAAAAAATTAAACACATTGTACATGGATCAATATGCCGTATCCCAAACCCTAGGGTACGCCGTATTATACCTGTAAAAACAATTAAATACTGGAAATTAAATACTGAGTTTAAAAACTGATAACATCCAAAAACCTCCATACGTCGTATCCAGACGGGTTCGATACGTCGTATGGAGTGTCTGGGAAGACAAACTCGTGCAACTAACAATTAAATAATGCAACAAACAATTAAAATGATCGGGTTGTCTCCTAGGAAGCACTTTTGTTTCAGCTAGTCGTTAAGTTTGACTTTTATCCTTCCATTTCTTCATTCATCATCGATTCACTTTTTACTCTTTGATATGAAATCGTATAAATTAATAAGCTTGCGTTGCTGAACTTACTGCCAGTCTTGATTTTATCACACACAAATAAACCGAAATCATATCATAATATACATCAAAAGGATATCGGTAATCAAAGTTCCATAGGTTAATGTACAGAACAAGTCTACAAAATATAATAATAATCGAGTAAAGGGGAAGGATCAAGGGTCGGGCTGGTCATCAGTATGAGGGGCTGTGGAGGTGCTCACGTTGCCTGTCTTGGGTCTAACACGCCTTTGGTAGGGTACCTGTGAGCTACCTACCTTTGAGCTACCGGACCAAGGGTTCATATCAATGCCTGGATAATGTGCGAGTCCGACTGGCGTCCATGAGCTGTGTCATACAGCTGATCATCCAGGTGGAGACTCTGGACTACTTAGTAATAGAGCTCTCAACAACTCTTCGCAAGCCTATAATACTCTGTCACAACTCGCGTACCTCCTCCTTGAGCCTCTCGATCCTCTGTGGCATAGCCTTGGGCTGGGGAGCAAGTGGCGGCTGAGGTGCCTGTGCAGGTGCTGGCTCACCCTGAGCACCCTCATCAACTGCAGGAGCGGCCTCAGGAGCACCATCCGCGGCTACCTGCTGCCTCTCTGGTCTTGGTCCACCCAAGCCCATGTTGAGCCTCCCGAGCTTATGCAAATCAATCAATGGATGCTCACGGGTAACCACCGACAAACCTCTTAATCCTTGATCACTAACCAGTCCAAAATGAGCTATAAGACGCCCAGTGAAGTGACCCCCAGATAACCTAGCTTCACTCTTCCTCCCCTCAGCATGCCTAAACAGGTATTGTGCTACTAGATATAGGACGTTGGCAGTCCCCCGGTCCATGCTGTGAAGATAGAAAAGATCGACACCGATCACCTTCTCAGGTGCCTACCCTCATACCAAAAATACTATAAGCAATCATCATAATACACAATCATCCTCGACAGGGTCCTTTGATGTGAAAATAAAGGAAGGGTGCGGTTGGCCCAAACAACGATCTCTACTACAGTAATCACAATCTCTCCACTCAAGCTAAATTTCACCAACAATTCTACCAAACACCATTTAACTCCGTTTGAGCAAGCATGCGCAGAGTCTACGACTTCTTCAACATTAACATCAGACACACACTACATTCACTATCACAGAACACACCACATATATACCTCTTAGTCGTTTTTCAGTCTTTATACACGCTACTACGAACTGATTCACAAATACTTCATTCTCTCAATCATAAGATCAGACCACGACCCTCTATTAGATAGGTAAATTTTTTACCAGCCCAAAAAAGTCGTTTTAATCCCATGCTTATTTTGAACTTCACTCCTAGGAAGGATGGCAGAGACAACACCACCAACTCGTTCCCTCAGTAAACACATATGAA
>BQNB010031293.1:7500-15968 GCA_026074375.1 Tanacetum coccineum
GGCAAAAAAAAACATAAAGTGTCTTAGAAAAAGATAATGTAAATCAAAATTATATAAAAACACCAACCTCCTCCAATTTCAACCCGTATTAAAAATGACTGTTTTGACCCATTACACAATGCACCCATCCTGCCACCTTAAATTGATCAGACAAAAAGCTATAAGTGAACATTCCAATAAACATCATAGTTGTTCATGGTTCTGCTATAACATTATCTTTACCCATTTAACGTAACATGAATAATTATTACCTATTATGCTGGAACTTTCAGCTGATTATAATGTAAATACTGACCCATTTACTTATAATAGGTCAATACAGGTTATGTTTACATCTCACATACTAAATAAATACAGTATAATAGCTTAAAGAAAAAGGATTCAAAATTTGTTAACATTGCATTTTAAATACTCACCACCAGATAATCGGTTAGAATCTCACTTTTGTCCCTGGTGGCAATTGAACCTACAAATAAGCACATGATCAGATGCGTAAGTTTATGACAAATCAACTTTCTTTAGGAATTGGTACATAAAATGATGAAAAAGAAGACCATGTAATCTTTGGGCTTATCTATCCTTCAATTACTCAAACTGACCCATTAAGGGAGTATTAACTCAAACTGACCCATTTTAAATCAGAAGCGCAAACATACCCATTTAATACAACAAGTTCAGTATTATTATAAACAAAGTTGGATAGTTTTGGTGAAAGCTTCTATTACATGTCAATAACGTAACTTCAGTATTTTTACAAACACTTGGTGGGTATTAAAAAATAGAACAATATCACCCGGCAAAAACTCATCAGGCATTTTAAAAACCTCCTCCTCCTTCAAATAACTGTCCCTTTTCCCCCTAACCATCCTCCCGTTAAACCCATTACCCTCCTCACTCTTATACCCCGCATCATCAAACTCATCAGACTTAACTAATGATTTCCTATACCCGTTATTATTATTATTAGCCTTCTTAACCATAGCCTGATAATGCGTTTTCGCCTTCTCTTTACTACTATTCACAACAAATTCAAGGTCAACACTTAATACACCTTGATCATCGTCATTAATTCAGAATCATTAAACCTAGACAGAAGTACTTGAACTCGCCCATGAGACATCGTAACCAACGCAAAATAGAAGCAAGTTTATAATACATGATTAATTCTTTATTAGAAGCAAGTTTATAATACATGATTAATTCTTTAATGCAGGAAACGTTTGAATTCAAAATCATATTAGAAGCAAGTTTATAATACATGATTAATTCTTTATCAAGTTTATAATACATGACCTCATGAGAAATATAAACTTCCATAGTTTTGTTAACGTGATGACCAAGAAAAAAAGAAATATTCACATACATTATGATTGGTTTCGGTAGAAGCACCGTGAGAAAGAAGAAACCCTGCAACTTCAATACAACCATTCTTTGCAGCCATGTGCAATGGAGTTTTTCCGTACTACAAAACCAAATATAATTAAGAAATAAGTATCACCCATTTCATGTAGCCTGATAACAAAAACATATTATATTGTAACTACATATAATTAGGGTGAGAATCATATTTTGCTCACCATGCTTTTTTCATTTAAATCAACGGTTTCAATCCCAACCAAGTTCAGTAGACACTTAACCACTTCAATACCGTTATGACCAGTAACAACATGAAGAGGAGTATTCCCCATCTGCATGAAGATATATCAGTAAATGCATAAAATGGAATTGAACTGCACATTATTTGAAGTATTCAGCCATAAGCAAAATAGCATATTTGAATCAAATAATTAGGCCAGTGCAATCAATACGATATTTCCTAAGCACGAACCTTCACTAACGCCCCGCATCAACCAAGCTTGTCATACTAACAAACTAATGATTATCTTTTACATTAATCGGTTTGGTAGAAATCTGAATTTTGTATTCACGTTTACTATCCTCATTAACCTGAAATGGGCTTCTTATTCAGAGCTCATTTGTATCAAAATAAACTACACGTTATTTGATTTCAACCATAAGCAAAATAAATTATTTGTAACATAAATCAGTCAAATACAATGAAAACAATACGAGTATAACATAAGCAAGAATCTCTTCATTGACACTCAAAGACCAACTGGTCATAACTAACAAAAATTATCTAATGATAGTAGTTAACTCCCTTTGTCCCCAAATTGAATGTCCACATTCCAAACCTAGAAAAGAAAATACAATAATCACGACTCTACATCAACAAAGTCATCCTCAAATATTTTTAAAACATTTTTATTGGTTGAAACTTTAGAAAGTGAACACAATTTTTGGCACACATCGAAACAGAAAAACCCTACCATAAATTTCATCATCAAACACTAACAGACATCCCAACTTAAAACCAAGATCTACGACTAATAAACTAAAATCCGAACCAATCAAACACATACCGACTTCATTTCGCAAAAAACCCACAAAAACCCATATCACCAATTCTCTCAAAACCACATAAAAATCACATAAATTCATAAAAAACCATTTTAAAACATAATTTATGCTTACAACAGGGTTCCGATTGTTAATAAGTGATGGGTTACCTCTAAAAAGATTCATTACGCATGAAAGATCACCGGAGTTGCATAAACCATGGATTGTGATGGGTGTTGTTACAGATCTGATGAATCTTTTACCCATTACTCCCCTATTTATCATGGTGAACCTGCAAAATTCTAACAAAAAGAAAAAACGGATTTGTAACAAAATCAGCGAACCCCCAAAAAAATCGCTAACATGAATCATAATAAAAAAGAAAACCCTAATACGAATATGTTGAGAAAACCCCAAAAAACACGAATTAAAATAACAGAATCATACAAATTAAAATGAATCATACAAATTAAAGTGAAATATATATCAGTTTGATTGTGGAGAGTTAATTTGTGGAGAGCAAATTTGTGGAGAGTAATGGAAACCAAATTTTGTGGAAAGTAAAGCAGCGTGTTTTGGGGGTAAAAGTGCCTGGTGGTAATATGACGTCAGATTGGGAAGAATGGAATTCAAAAAGTTGTTCATTATATTAATTAAAATGTAGATGAGGATTTCATGTAGCCCTGATAACAAAAAACATTACTGAGATAGTAACCACATATAATTTAGGTGAGAATCCATATTTTGCTACCATGCTTTTTTTTCATTTAAATGTCAACGGTTTCAATCCCAACCAAGTCAAGATAGACACTAACCACATTCAATACTGTTATGACCAGTAACAACATGAAAAGGAGTATTCCCCATCTGCATGAAGATATATCAGTAAATGCGTAAAATGGAATAGAACTGCACATTATTTGAAGTATTTAGCCATAAGCAAAGTAGCATATTTGAATCAAATAATTAGGCCAGTGCAATCAATACGATATTTCCTAAGCACGAACCTTCACTAACGCCGCATAAACCAACTGTCATACTAACAAACTATGATTATCTTTTACATTATCGGTTGGTAGAAATCTGAATTTGTAGTCACGATTACAATCCTCATTAACCTGAAATGGGCTTCTTATTCAGAGCTCATTTGTATCAAAATAAACTACACGTTATTTGATTTCAACCATAAGCAAAATAAATTATTTGTAACATAAATCAGTCAAATACAATGAAAACAATACGAGTATAACATAAGCAAGAATCTTCATTGACACTCAAAGACCAACTGGTCATAACTAACAAAAATTATCTAATGATTATTAGTTAATCCCTTTGTCCCAAATTGAATGTCCACTTCCAAACCGTAGAAAGAAAAGTACAATAATTACACTCTACATCAACAAAATGTCATCTTCATATATTTTAAAACATTTTTATTGGTTGAAACTTTTAGAAGTGAACACATTTTTTGGCACACATCAAAACAGAAATACCTTACTTAAATTTCATCAAACACCTTCATACATCCCAACTTAAAAACCAAGATCACGACTAATAAACTAAAATCCGAACCAATCAAACACATACCGACTTCATTTCATAAAAAAACCCACAAAAACCCATATCACCAATTCTCTCAAAACCACATAAAAATCACATAAATTCAAAAAAAACCATTTTAAAACATAATTTATGCTTACAACAGGGTTCCGATTGTTAATAAGTGATGGGTTACCTCTAAAAAGATTCATTACGCATGAAAGATCACCGTAGATATGCATAAACCCATGGGAATGTGATGGGTGTTGAACAGATCTGATGAATCTTTTACCCATTACTCCCCTATTTATCATGGTGAACCTGCAAAATTCTAACAAAAAGAAAAAACGGATTTGTAACAAAATCAGCGAACCCCCAAAAAAATCTCTAACATGAATCATAATAAAAAAGAAAACCCTAATACGAATATGTTGAGAAAACCCCCAAAAACACGAATTAAAATAACATAATCATATAAATTAAAATGAATCATACAAATTAAAGTGAAATGTATATCAGTTTGATTGTGGAGAGTAAATTTGTGGAGAGCAAATTTGTGGAGAGTAATGGAAACCAAATTTTATGGAAAGTAAAGCAACGTGTTTTGGGGGTAAAAGTGCTAGGTGGTAATATGACGTCAGTTTATGACGTCAGATTGGGAAGAATGGAATTCAAAAACTTGTTCATTTATTATATATGTAGATTTCATGTAGCCTGATAACAAAAACATATTATATTGTAACCACATATAATTAGGGTGAGAATCATATTTTGCTCACCATGCTTTTTTCATTTAAATCAACGGTTTCAATCCCAACCAAGTTCAGTAGACACTTAACCACTTCAATACTGTTATGACCAGTAACAACATGAAGAGGAGTATTCCCCATCTGCATGAAGATATATCAGTAAATGCATAAAATGGAATTGAACTGCACATTATTTGAAGTATTCAACCATAAGCAAAATAGCATATTTGAATCAAATAATTAGGCCAGTGCAATCAATACGATATTTCCTAAGCACGAACCTTCACTAACGCCGCATAAACCAACTGTCATACTAACAAACTATGATTATCTTTTACATTATCGGTTGGTAGAAATCTGAATTTGTAGTCACGATTACAATCCTCATTAACCTGAAATGGGCTTCTTATTCAGAGCTCATTTGTATCAAAATAAACTACACGTTATTTGATTTCAACCATAAGCAAAATAAATTATTTGTAACATAAATCAGTCAAATACAATGAAAACAATACGAGTATAACATAAGCAAGAATCTTCATTGACACTCAAAGACCAACTGGTCATAACTAACAAAAATTATCTAATGATTATTAGTTAATCCCTTTGTCCCAAATTGAATGTCCACTTCCAAACCGTAGAAAGAAAAGTACAATAATTACACTCTACATCAACAAAATGTCATCTTCATATATTTTAAAACATTTTTATTGGTTGAAACTTTTAGAAGTGAACACATTTTTTGGCACACATCGAAACAGAAATACCTTACATAAATTTCATCAAACACCTTACATACATCCCAACTTAAAAACCAAGATCACGACTAATAAACTAAAATCCGAACCAATCAAACACATACCGACTTCATTTCACAAAAAACCCACAAAAACCCATATCACCAATTCTCTCAAAACCACATAAAATCACATAAATTCATAAAAAACCATTTTAAAACATAATTTATGCTTACAACAGGGTTTCGATTGTTAATAAACCATGGATTGTGATGGGTGTTGTTACAGATCTGATGAATCTTTTACCCATTACTCCCCTATTTATCATGGTGAACCTGCAAAATTCTAACAAAAAGAAAAAACGGATTTGTAACAAAATCAGCGAACCCCCAAAAAAATCTCTAACATGAATCATAAGAAAAAAGAAAACCCTAATACGAATATGTTGAGAAAACCCCCAAAAACACGAATTAAAATAACAGAATCATACAAATTAAAATGAATCATACAAATTAAAGTGAAATGTATATCAGTTTGATTGTAGAGAGTAAATTTGTGGAGAGCAAATTTATGGAGAGTTATGGAATCCAAATTTTGTGGAAAGTAAAGCAGCGTGTTTTGGGGGTAAAAGTGCCAGGTGGTAATATGACATCAGTTTATGACGTCAGATTGGGAAGAATGGAATTCAAAAACTTGTTCATTTATTATATATGTAGATTTCATGTAGCCTGATAAAAAAAACATATTATATTGTAACCACATATAATTAGGGTGAGAATCATATTTTGCTCACCATGCTTTTTTCATTTAAATCAACGGTTTCAATCCCAACCAAGTTCAGTAGACACTTAACCACTTCAATACTGTTATGACCAGTAACAACATGAAGAGGAGTATTCCCCAGCTGCATGAAGATATATCAGTAAATGCATAAAATGGAATTGAACAGCACATTATTTGAAGTATTCAGCCATAAGCAAAATAGCATATTTGAATCAAATAATTAATCCAGTGCAATCAATACGATATTTCCCAAGCACGAACCTTCACTAACGCCGCATAAACCAACTGTCATACTAACAAACTATGATTATCTTTTACATTATCGGTTGGTAGAAATCTGAATTTCTAGTCACGATTACAATCCTCATTAACCTGAAATGGGCTTCTTATTCAGAGCTCATTTGTATCAAAATAAACTACACGTTATTTGATTTCAACCATAAGCAAAATAAATTATTTGTAAACTTAATCAAGTCAAAAGACAATGACAATCAATACGAGTATAGTACATAAGCAAGAACTATTCTTTGACACTCAAAGGGACCTACTGGTATAAATAACAAAAATTATCAAATTGATTATTAGTTATTCACTTTCGTTCCCAAATTGAGATGTCACACTTCCAAACCGTTGAAGAAAAGTCGCAAATAATTACACTCTACATCAACAAAATGTCATCTTCATATATTTTAAAACATTTTTATTGGTTGAAACTTTTAGAAGTGAACACATTTTTTGGCACACATCGAAACAGAAATACCTTACATAAATTTCATCAAACACCTTACATACATCCCAACTTAAAAACCAAGATCACGACTAATAAACTAAAATCCGAACCAATCAAACACATACCGACTTCATTTCACAAAAAACCCACAAAAACCCATATCACCAATTCTCTCAAAACCACATAAAAATCACACAAATTCATAAAAAACCATTTTAAAACATAATTTATGCTTACAACAGGGTTCCGATTGCTAAATAACCATGGATTGTGTGGTGTTGTTACTGATTTGGATGAAGCTTTTTCCCCATACTGCCGCCATATTATCTGGGGAACTGCACAAAATTCTAACAAAAGGGAAAAATAGGATTTGTAACAAATATCAGCGTAACCCAAAAAATCTCTACATGAATCATAAGAAAAAAGAAAACCCTAATACGAATATGTTGAGAAAACCCCCAAAAACACGAATTAAAATAACAGAATCATACAAATTAAAGTAAAATGTATATCAGTTTGATTGTGGAGAGTAAATTTCCTGGAGTAGAGTAAATATTATGGGAGACGTTATGGAAAACCAAATTTGTGAAACGAAAAGCGCGTGTTTTGGGGGTAGAAAGTGACCAGGTTGTAAATATGAAATCTGTTTTTGACCGTGTAGATTGGGAAGAATGGCATTCAATTAAACTATGTCTGTGCATGTTATTATATATGTAGAGATTTCATGTAGCCTGATAAAAAAAACATATTATATTGTAACCACATATAATTAGGGTGAGAATCATATTTTGCTCACCATGCTTTTTTCATTTAAATCAACGGTTTCAATCCCAACCAAGTTCAGTAGACATTTAACCACTTCAATACTGTTATGACCAGTAACAACATGAAGAGGAGTATTCCCCATCTGCATGAAGATATATCAGTAAATGCATAAAATGGAATTGAACAGCACATTATTTGAAGTATTCAGCCATAAGCAAAATAGCATATTTGAATCAAATAATTAGGCCAGTGCAATCAATACGATATTTCCCAAGCACGAACCTTCACTAACGCCGCATAAACCAACTGTCATACTAACAAACTATGATTATCTTTTACATTATCGGTTGGTAGAAATCTGAATTTCTAGTCACGATTACAATCCTCATTGGTAAGCGTGTGTAAGCACTAGTCAAATTTATATATGTATAGTATAAATCCCGTGACAATTCTTCCCAATTACTTCTCAAACAAGAGAAATAAAAGGGTAAAATCTCACTTAAGAAAACACAATACGTATATTTTTAACCGGGAAGTATTTTCTCCTCGGGTCGTATCCCAACGAAGTCGTGAATTGAAATTCGGGAATAATTCGGATTCGAGTCAAGAATGGATAAAGGATTTTTGAATTTTGAATTACACTACGAATATAATAGCACAATTAAACTATAGAAACAATTAAAGGATTAAAAACGTTTAACTAATACGAAAAATTAACAAACGTGAATTAAAAACGTGAGCTAAAACTAGAATTTAAAATCTAAA
>BQNB010031293.1:21594-44094 GCA_026074375.1 Tanacetum coccineum
TCCTACATATATAAAAATATGAAAATAATTGAAATTATATTTTTATAAAATAAAATACGTAAAAAGAAAATTTTAGAAAAAAGAATTACTATTTTTGGCTTTTTAGATTTTTAAATATGATTTTTTAAAGATTTAAACTAATTAAAAGACAAACCCTAATTACTAAAACTTAACGAACGACTAATAGTGCAATTGACAAACTAACGGAGGGCTAACTGAGCAAACCACTAAATCCAAATGTTTCAAATCCAACCCCTGAGGTCCTACCCCGACTTCAAACCAAGTCCAATTATAAGCTCAAATTTTAAAAGTGCTTATCACTAAAAACTTGAGAGAGCAAAGTTGTAGAACAAAGTAGGGAGAATAACTTTTACAAAAGCACTTATGTCTGAAAAGCACTAATAAGCTCTCAAAAAGCTTGAGAAGCTTCTGCCCTCAGAAAGTGGGTGTTTGGACTAACTTTTACTTAAACAGCTCTATCAAGCTCAAATTAAGCTTATTATGAAAAAGGAAAGATGTTCTAAAGAGCTTATATGTTGCTTAAGCTAATTAAGAAGAGAAAAGAGAGCTAGAAACTATTTTTGATAGCTAAAAATGAAAAGCAATCTTGCAAACTCAGAGAACTAAGAAATAAGCACAAAATCCAAATAAGCTAAAAGGCACAAAAAGCAAAACTAGGTTCTAAGCTTCTGAGAACTAATTAAACTACTTATTAACTATCTATATAAGCAATAAAAACTACTACCTTAAGCTAGAATTTAGATTTTAAGAAACTAAATATTAATCCTACTGTTTTTGGCTTTTCTTGGCTGATAAGCTGTTTTTAAAGCAAAGTTTAAGCTAGCAATCTAGTTTGGAAATGTAAAATAAGCCCTATCCTATATTAAGCTATATAGAAACTATTAGCTACTTGAATATGTAAAACTAAGAACTAATTTTTCCTAACTAAAATGAAACTCAAAAGTGCAGGAACTAAATTGTTCCTGCTGATGCACTTTGCACAAGATTAGACCAAGTAGTGCAGGTTACCTTGAGGGTAATCCTGCACTTTAACACACTCAACTAGAGTGTAAGAACACAATGCAAGCTAAATTTAAGTCTAAAAGGGATAGGATAAGTTTTTCACTAGCAAGAAAAAAGAAATTAGTCCCCTGGTGCAGGAATGATCATAATAAGCCCTACTCTTTTCATTTTCAAAATCTAACTTATAAAAACTCTTTAACTATTAATTTTAAATGGAATTTAAACTGACTCAATGAAAAACTAAAGCTCACTTTGACTTATAGTGGTCAAATAAGCTTATCCCAAACACCCCTTTAAAGTCTACTTTTTGAGTATAAGACAGATTTAAAACTAGTAAGACAAAAAACAGCTTAAGGGAATGACAATCTAAGATAATTAAGCAAATAAGCAGTAAGCAAAAGCAGATAAGTACATTAAATACGCTACTAAATAGTAAATAAGTAGATTAATGAAAAACTTGGAAAATTTAAAAGTAAACTTACCACAGGTCCAAAGATGTTGAGGAAGACCTAACAACTAACCTAACCAAACTCCTAGGTCCAAATCAGCTTTGAGTTTAAACCAAAACCAAGTCAATCTAACTTTTGCTCTTTTTGACCCAATCTTAGATTTTACCCAAACTCTTCAAATCTTCTTCAAACTTTGTAATCAGCAGCACAAGGCTTCAAAAAGCTTAATTAAACTTTAATGAATGACAAATAAGCAATGGAACAGTAAATAGACAAGGAAATGGAAATGGAATGATGACTATATTTTTGGTATTTTTATTATTGGAAAAGGAAATTACAAGGCTGGGAAATAAGATGACAAGTATTTAAATTTGCTGGAAAAGTAAATTACATTAAGAAAATTGGTAAACCAATTTATAAATGCAGAAAATTGGGACCCCTTTTACAATGAAAATCCTATTCTATTTATAGCTAAAAATGAGGAGGTCTTGAGGTCTCTTGGTGTGTTTTCTCTGTGAGAGGATTCCTTTGAGTGATCCCAAGCTTTAATCCTAGCCTTTGAATTCGCCTCCAAACTCACACGGATCACCAATCTAAAACCTTAGCCCTCGGATTTCTTTGTGTATAGGGGCGGATTGCCAGGGTGGATGAGCATACTTTGAGCGTGTGAAGAAAGGACAGTTCTGTCCTTGATTGGTTGTTCTTGGTGAAACGAAGGAGAAAGGGTGTTTTAGGGAAATGGCGGGTATGGGTGAAAGAGATGAACAGTAACAATGTTTTATTATTTTTTAAAAATGTTACTGAGGTGGGGATAGTTTAGAGAGTTGTCGAAAATGGTCCCTCTAGTTGTGTTATTACATTACACGTATGGTCCTTTGTGGTTTTAACTTTGGTTTTGACAGTTTTGCCCCTTGAGTTTTATATAAGACATTACATGAATGGTCCTTGTTAGATAACGGTAGTTAAGTGGTGGGTTGGGCTTATAATGGGCCGGGTAATGGTATTTGGGCTTAGGGATTTTGGTTTGAATTTAAAATGATGAGTTGGGCTTTTTGGGCTCGGTTTTCACACGGGCTTGATCCGGCTTTATTTCTCGGGCCCGGAATTGACTTTTATCGAGACGGAAACGTCTTTGGCTTTGATTCTTGATCACTCTTCTAATCGCGTGCTCGGTTTTGCTTGTTTTTCTTCGGTTTTGTCTTTTTTTACATATCCGGTACCTGCAATCGCAAAATAGATAAAACACAAACATATTTGGCATTTTCTGTCTGTTTTTTGTCGTTTCGGCTCGTTTTACGAGGGTAAAAGTATGTGTAATTAAGCAACTATCACCCCCAGGGCAAATTCTCCTACTGGTATCCTTAGGGAAGTACCCATACCAATCCATGGTATGGATGAATTTCTTGGTAGTAAGATCATCCTCGCAATACAATGGAATCCTAGGTAGGCCAGGGATACGTGCCCTAGGGGCAGTACCATCTACCGCCCACGACATGTTGAAATTCCCAACAAGGGCAAGAGTAGCCACACTCAACAGTGAAAGGGCTAAGTCAGTAGAAATCTAGATGGTTCAACAAGTAGCCGCTCTCCCGCCACCACCGGTAAAAAGCATAAAGGTAGCAATTCACCCGGAATACCCAGAGCAATCTATCATGATAGGAAGAGACCTAACAGACGAATGGAAGAAAGCTATATGTAAGGTACTAAAAGCCAACCTAGATGTGTTTGCTTGGAAACTGGCGGACATGACCGGGGTTCCCAGAACACTAGTTGGACATAAATTGGGAGTAAAAGAAGGAACCCCACCAGTCAGACAAAATAAATGAGGCCAAGCGCCGGAAAGAAGCAAAGTAATAACCGAAGAAGTTCAAAAACAGGTGGAAGCTAGAATAATGAGAGAAGTTACCTATCACAGCTGGATATCTAATCTTGTGCTGGTCAAAAAGCATGATAAAAGTTGGCGGATGTGTGTAGATTTTACCAATCTTAACAAGGCATGCCCTAAAGATTGTTATCCTCTGACTGAGATCGATTAGAAAGTAGAATCATTATGTGGATACCCGATAAAGTGCTTCTTAGATGCATATAAGGGTTATCACCATATTCAAATGACAGGGGAGGACGAGGAAAAAACTGCCTTCCACACCAGCTAAGGCGTATTCTGCTACACAAAGATGCCCTTCGGGCTAAAGAACGTCGGTGCCACATACCAATGGCTAGTGGACAAAGCTTTTGACCGTCAAATAAGAAGAAACCTAAAAGTCTATGTTGAGGATCTTTTCATAAAGAGCCATAGTGAAAAAGAAGTTGTAACAGACATTGAAGAGACATTTCGCACACTGAGAAAAATAAACATGAAACTAAACCCCAAGAAATGCACATTCGAGGCGACGGAAGGAATGTTCATGGGGCACGCCATAAGCAAGGACGATATCCAAGCTTGTAGCGAGAAAACCCAAGCAATGATTGACATGCCATCCCCCTAGACATTAAATGAGATTTAAAGCTTAAATGGAAAACGTGCAAGCCTCAATAGGTTCTTGTCTAAATCAGCAGAAAAGTCTTTGCCATTCTTTAAAATTCTAAAGCGTTGCATTAAGAAAAGCGATTTTGCTTGGACGGAAGAAGTAGAGAAAGCCCTGAAGGATATGAAGAAGCAAATGGCGGAACTTCCCACAATAACGACTCCCATTGAAGAGGAAACCCTGATTATGTACCTGTTCGCTGCTGAGGAAGCCATTAGTGTCGTCCTACTTGGAGAACGGGGTGACAAGCAAATGCCAATTTACTTTGTGGGAATGGCATTGCAATCACTAAAAGTCAATTATTCTCCCATGGAAAAACTGATTTTAGCTTTGGTTCATGCGGCAAGAAGACTAAGGAGGTACTTCCAGGCTTACCCAGTGGTAGTAATCACGGACCAACTGATAAAGCAAATCCTATCAAGAAAAGAAAATTCAGGGAGATTGGCAAAATGGGCCATAGAGCTCGGTGAACATGATATAAGCTACTGACCCAGAACATCAATAGGAGCTTAACTCCTCGCTAATTTTTAGCAGAAGTACCAACAAGGGGAGTAAACCAGGTTGAAGAGGCCGCAACAACAGCAAATCAAGAAATCACAAAGGTATGGAAACTCTTCACTTATGGCTCATCAAATGAGGGAGGCTTGGGAGCCAGACTTATACTAACGAGCCCGGATGGTGTTGAATTCACTTATGCATTGCGTTTTTAATTCAAAGCTTTGAATAATTAAGCCAAATATGAAGCACTGTTGGCTGGATTAAGAATTACGGAAATCATGGAAGTCAAACACATAGAGGCATTTGTGGACTCCAAGCTTGTTGCAAACCAGATAAACAACCTTTATCAGACAAAGGAAGAAACAATGCAGTTGTATCTGAGAAAAGCAAAGGATTTGACAACACGTTTCAGATCATTTTCAATAACACAAGTACCAAGAAGCCAAAACAAACAAGCAGACGCTCTAAGCAAAATGGCCTCCATGAGTTTTGCACACCTAACAAAAAAGGTGCTAGTGGAAATCATACCATGCAAATCTATTGAGGAGATAGAAGTAATGGCAATAGTAGAAGAAGGGGGCGACACGTGGATGACGCCGATAATAGAATACCTAGAAAATGGAACTCTCCCGAAAGAAAAAGGAAAGGCACGAAGGTTAAGGGCAAGACCACGACAATATGTGATGTTAGAAGGAACCTTATACAGAAAGTCATTCCTTGGACCATGGTTAAGATGTGTCGGATTAGAACAAGCTAAGTATGTGATTCGAGAAATACACAAGGGCTCTTACAGCATGCACTCAGGTCCCCGATCAGTTGTGACAAAAGTAATGCAGTTGGGATACTATTGGCCGACAATGCACATGGACGCCCGAATGGTGATCAGAGCATATCAGGAGTATCAAGTGCACAGACCCATACCGCGTCTCCGAAAAACAAAGCTGAAGCCAATCACATCGCTATGGCCCTTCCATAAATGGGGGATAGATATATGTGGCATGTTCCTCAAAGCAGCGGGTAAAGTTAATTTTTTTGATAGTGCCCATAGATTATTTCACAAAGTGGATTGAAGCCAAGCCGGTAACAGTAATCACGGGGAAACAAGTGATGAAGTTCGTATAGGACAATACACTATGCAGATTTGGATTGTCGGGGGAAATAATCTTGGACAATAAAAGGCAGTTTAGGGATGGTCCATTCAGAACATGGTGTGAGAAGCTAAACATTACACAACACTTTGCCTATTTCAAACACCCTTAGAGCAACCGGTTAGTAGAACGGGAAAACATAAGTCTAGGTGAGGGTATAAAGGCCCAAATAGGAAAAGACAACAAAGATTGGGTAGAGGAGCTACCTCATGTCTTATGGGCTCACCGAACCATGATCAAATCAAGCAATAGAAATACCCCGTTCTCATTGACATACGGCACAAAAGAAGTCATACCAGTAGAAATCCGAATGCCATCCCTCAGATGTTCCATGATTGACAAAAGCAAAAACGATGAAGGACTTCTACTGAATCTGGAACTCCTAGAGGAGAAGAGAGAACTGGCAACAATAGCTGAAGAAAAACATAAAAGAAAGATGGAAAGGTACTATAATTTAAAGGTCTGGAGCATTGTCCTAAATCCTAGAGACCTCGTATACCGTAGTAATGAAGCCAACAAAAAAGAGGATACGGGGAAGTTGGGCCCCAAATGGGAGGTCCCCTATGAAGTCATTGAAGCATTATGAGACGGGGCCTATAGGCTCCGAGACCAAGAAGGCAAGTGATATGTGTGAAAACACATATCCGTTTTATATCAAAAATGTCCCTTAAAAAACAAAATTGTGCTTAAAATGCTTGTATATTGCTTGTTTTGTCTTTGTGATTGCGTAGGTACGGATAATGCAAATATCACAAGAAATCGGCCAAAACTGGACAAACACGGACACGGGAACGGATAGAATGCACAAGAGCCGGGGATTTGATAGCAAGAAGGGTCAAAAAAGTCAACCATGGTCAACAAGTCAACTCTGGTCAAACTTATAAAAATAAAATTCCAAAATTACCAAAACAACCCCTTGAAATTAAACCTTATTGCCAAAAGTCCCTAAAGCCCTAACAACCGTTATCTCTTTTTATAAAGAGATAATGGTCATTATCTTTTATATATTAACCCATAACATATAAACAACACTGTGGCCCAAACTCCTTTTACCCAAGCTCAAACCCAAGTCAAAGCCCAAGCCCCCCCAGTTAAACATACCAGACTTTCAAACGGTTAAAATGACGCGAGTGTTTTTTTACTATTCATCGTCACCTCCACTTAACCCCATGCCAAAATCAAAGGGTTAATTGCAATTGGCAGCGTGGCTTAACAATTCAAGTGACAAGGTATGACGTGGCAGAGTTATACGTCATTGAGAGCACACCAATGATTGATTATTACACTAAATCCTTTGTTAAAGAAGTACAAGAGGATCAAACCACGGATTGCCACGCTGGCAATCCGTGTGAGCTCATTTAATCCAATGGTTGAAAATAAGGATCCAATGATTGATTATTACACTAAATCCTTTGTTAAAGAAGTACAAGAGGATCAAACCACGGATTGCCACGCTGGCAATCCGTGTGAGCTCATTTAATCCAATGGTTGAAAATAAGGATCCAATGATTGGCAATGATTGAATGGACATGATCAAAGGGAGCGTCTAACGGATTTGGGAACCTAGAAGCTTCCTCTCAGGCTATATATACAAGACCTCATCCTTGTGATAAGAGGAGCTAGTTTTTAGAATTTTCAGCTTATTTTGTATTTTCTTTTCAAAATGTCTTAGTTTAATCTTTGCTTAATGTAATTTCGATTTCAAGTATTGTATTCAGCTTTTCATTAATAAGAATCAAGTTTTCCTTGTTTCACACTTACTTTTCTCAAGCTCACTTTTCTATAAAACCTCACTTAATAAGCTGTCACTTTTTATAAGCTTCTTACAAGCTCATCATAAGCTCATCTAAGTCTCTAAGCTTAGATTTGAGCTCAATTAGTCCTTTAATCTACTTAAACATCTAAAATCAGTTAAATACCTATGCTAATGGATCTGAAGGTTTTGGATGATAAGCTTAACCTGGAAGAGCTTATGGGACTTTTACTAGCTTATCTTTGTGATAAGCTAGAGCTGTAGAATAGCTCCTTGAGCATTGTTGCCTTTGTTTACCTAAGGTTTTTGTAAGTGTTCTTTAAATCTCAAGTTTCTTAGCTTAATAATTGCATTTGCTTATTTTCTGCTTATTACTTGCTTAATTGTGCTTAATTCCTTGTTATTATGCTTATCAAGTATGTTTAAGTATATGTTTTCAATATTAATAGCTTAGATCTTAGTTTTCTTACTTTTGTCTTAAAAATCATAAAAACTCAAAAATAGTTAGCATAACTAGTAGCTTATTGTTTCTGGCTTATTTTCTTATTGATAATCGGTTATTAAGGTTGTTATAATCTGTTCAATATTTCGTATTGAAGGTTTAATCACAAGATCTCTTTTTCATAAATTTAAATGGAAATTATCAAGTTTAAGGGAGTGTTTGGCACAGCAGTACTAACTAAGAGTTAGTACTGCTGAGGCCATTTGGTCTTTTGTTCTTGATTTTAAACTTAATCTTAATCTGTCAGTACTAGATTTATAAGCTAGGTTAGGTCAATTTAGTTTTTCATAAGATAGATTAATTTAGTTTCAAAAATTTTAAGTCTAATCTTGCAATGTAAGTTTAAATCTGTTCTAGTGATTCTAATAGGTTTGTTTGCTCTTAGATTGGTGTCATATATGTGTTAGAATTGATTCATTAGGACTGCTATTTCTTGAGTTAAGATTTGGTTCATAAAAATGCAAACTGCATCAGCAGTTCTAAAAGACAAAAAGGCAATTTTCATGTTAAGTTTTTAGTTAGTAAAAGTAGCTTTTAGGATTTGATTTTTAGATTTCAAGGAGATTAGGGTCCATAGCTTATCTGTTTCAAATTGGGTTTAATTAAAAAGTTAATTAGCTTATATATTTTTTTAGCTTCTAAAATAGCAGTTTGTCTTTTAAGTTCAAAAAGGAAAGTGAGTTTATATTGACCAATAAAGTCTGTTTTCAAAAGTTTTTTTTAAGCTCTCTTTTTCCTAAGTATCTTTAAAAAGCATTCTCATATAGTCTCTAGGACTAGCTTTTAGTAGATATAAGTTTCAGCTTTTGAAGTTCTTGTTTGTGAGCTTAAAATTAGCTCAAAAATCTGCTTAGAGTCTGTTTGGTTTCAAAGTTTGTATAAGTGCTTATTGTGATTTTTGTGCTTATGGCATATATGTTAATGCTTATTTTTGTCATTTTCAGCTTATTAGGGTAGGGTTAGGTAGGAAATTAGCTTATAGTTCTTTGTCATTAGCTTATTTAGTTTTGTAGCTTATAAAGTTTTCTAAAAAACCAAAAAGAATAAGTAGTGTAATCTGTTTTAAGTTTTAGCAAAATTCAGCTTATTTTTCTGCCTTCAAAATCATTGTTTTCACAAAAAGTCTTAGTTTCTAGCTTGTTTCCATTTTTGTTTTTAAAATTTTTCCAAAATATAAAAAAAGTTGAGGTTGGGACTCGAACCCAGCACCTCTTGCATACACTCCCATAGACCTTACCATTGTGCTTCAATAGCTCATCCATCATACTTTTCCTTCACTTTATTCTTATACACGTCTTAATATTAGTTCTTATTTTTAAGCCGTAGCTTATACAAGCTTAATTTGGGCTTATTTGTTCTGCTGGTAGCTTGCTCTTATTTTTCCTGGTTTCCTTGCATCATTTAGTAGATTTTGTGATTTTTTTGGATTTTTCTCATTTTTCCTTTAATTTTTCGTAGCTAAAATTCTTAGAAAATCCATAAAAAATAGGAAAATAATTTTTAAAAATACAAAAAAATTAGTTTTTAGTTTTAGAATAAATACTTTTAGGTTTACAATCATTAAAATCATTTTTAATACTTTTAGATTTTAATTTCCATTTTTAAGTTTTTAAATTAGTTTTATAAAATAGATTTTTATTATAAAAAGTAGCTAAAAATAGTTTTCTTAAATTTTATTATATTTTAGACTTTTCTAAATTAGGAAATTATTTTTTAGAATTTTTAGGAATTAATTTGCTATTTTCTAGGATTTTTAATTCATCTAATTAGTTTTAACTCATAAAAAAAATTCAAAAATAATCAAAAAAATAATTTTCTTTTTCTTAAAATTTTCTTTTATCTTAATTTAGGTTTAAAAATTAAATTTGCATTCGTAGGTTTAAAATTTAGTCTAGTTGCTTATTTGTTGCATTTTCTTCGTGCCTGTTATTTGTTTTCTTGCTTAATTGTTATTGTTTGCTTATTATAGATTTTAATTTGTAGAAATAGATAATCAAATCAATCTTCATTACCATTCAAATCATTGTCCAAACAAAAACGTGGTCTTAATTTCATAAATCGTTGAGGAAAAACGACCCGGTAATCACTTACCGGTAAATATACGTATTATATATATATTATCGTGTGAATTTTCCTTACTTCCTTTGTCCTCAAGGGTAGTTTGGTAATTTCATATTATTTTATATTTTATTATTACGTGTATAGATTACTACGAATCATATAACAAAGCTTGCTTTATTTAGGGGAGTTTTAATCATGTACAGGCTCAGTGCAAAAACCATCAAAGGGAAAGGATGATATATGGGAATAATTATAATAGGGTGAACTACAACTATACTACCAAAATAACTCACCCTAATGCTCAAAGGAACATGGTTCCAAGAGCAGTTTTAATGAAAACTGGCCTAAAAACTTTTAATACTGCCCGGACAGTTAATACTGCTCATCCCAAATCTGCAGTTTTTAGTGCTAAACCAATGTCATGTTTTCCAAAAACAGCACAATCAACTGTAAGAAGACCCTTTCAAACTAAAACAACATTATCTAACAAAAGGTTTACACATAAAGTTAATACTGCCAAGGCACAAGCAGTTAATACTGCTAGGCCACAAGCAGTTAATACTGCTAGGCCAAAAATAGTTAAAACTGCTAGGCCAAATTCTGCAGTTGTTAATGCTGTTAGGGTTAATCAGGCAAATGCTGTAAAGGCCTCAGCATGTTGGGTTTGGAGACCTACCAAACCTAATAGTGCATCAATCACCTTGAAGAAACATAATTACATTGATGCACGAGGCAGATCCAAGTCAGTGATGGCTTGGGTCCCCAAAGGAATCTAATTTCCTTATTTTTATGTGCAGGGCAAGCCACAACAAGATGATACAGGATTTGTTGACAGTGGATGCTCAAGGCACATGACTGGGAACATAGCTTATCTCTCAGATTTCAAGGAATTTGATGGAGGTTATGTTACATTTGGAGGAGGAGCACATGGTGGTAGAATTTCTGGTAAAGGAACACTTAAAACTGATAGTCTTGATTTTGAAGATGTATACTTTGTCAATGAGTTAAAATTCAATCTTTTTAGTGTCTCACAGATGTGTGACAAAAAGAACTATGTCCTTTTTACTGACACTGAATGTCTTGTCTTATCTCCTAATTTTAAGTTGCCTGATGAAAATGTCAAAAGATGGTAGGGACATCAAGATAACCTCAGTATAGTGGTCCCTTCATGAAGGTTGGTGGATGAGGCTTTCCCATAAGAGTTGGATGACAGAATGGAAAGGGCTTGCCACTACTGTACTAGCTTGAAGCAGAATTAGGACAGTGTGATAAACTTCCATAGGATACCTAATTCCATGGCAACACTTTAATGAGCCAATCCTTAGGGAACTGGTTTCAGGTAGTGGTTCCAGGTTTTTATTTTGGCACAAGTTGACCATTTTGGGGTTGCAGATGCTCAAACTAGCTTTGAGGCTGCATCTAAATAGTCCAATGATCCACCTATCTCAAGAGTTAACACACTTGAAAGTGGGGAGGACAGTATGAAACTAATAGAATTGATGGCACATTGTACAACTATGTCTGAATTGGTGAGAAAAAGAATACAGAGATTTTGTGAGATGAAAAACAGAAAGAGAGTTGTGTGATAAAAATAAAAAGAGTGAATTGGTGAGCAAAAAGAATTGAGAGATAGTGTGAGCATAACAACAGAAAGAGAGATTGTAAGAGTTAAAATTGTTGATGGAAATGCTTTTTGGATGAAATTGAGGTTAAAACTGTTATCTCAAAGTTAGTACTGCTGGACATTACTTAGTACTGCTAGGCATTACTTAGTACTGCTGAGCATTACTTAGTACTGATGGACATGTTTTAGTACTGCTAGGCCTAAAGTTAGTACTACTAGGCTAATATTAGTACTGTTGGGTGACCGTTAGTACTGTTTGAGCCATAACAGAATTTCCTTCACTCAATATAGCCGTTGCGAAATTTCCGCCAACTACTTCGTCTATAGGTTTGACTAATTGGAGAATTCATGATCTTTCTATAAATTCAACAGATTTCTTCAAGATAAGTACAAATCTTATTCAGTCGGTGCAATTAAAACCTTAAATACTCTCTCTTATTACCTCTACCAAACACTCATACTACCATCCACGACCATATCCCAGAACCTTAATTAACTTTCTCCTCATCAAATGGCGAATTTAGAATTTTGCGACAAGCACAACATGGTTGCCTACTTAGAGAAAACAGAAGGAAGTGAAGGGTTTCATCAAATCATTGATTTTCTCATTGCAAGTCACATTAACTATGCCCTCACTAAAAGCCCAACCATTTATGCTTCTCTTATAGAACAATTTTGGCAAACTGCTGCTTTAAGTACAATTGAGGATGGAGTCATGGAAATCACTGCTATCATTGATGAAAGAGTCAAGACTATCTCTGAAGCATCCATTAGAAGACATCTCAAGCTTGAAGATTCTGATGGTATTAGCACTCTCCCTACTGCAGAAATTTTTGAGCAACTTGAGCATATGGGGTATGTAACCACTTCTGATAGCCTTACTTTTCAAAAGGGACACTTTTCCCCTCAGTGGAAATTTTTAATTCATACCATTATCTACTGTTTAAGTCTTAAGAAAACTGCTTGGGAGCAGTTTAGTAGCAATATAGCTACTGCTATCATTTGCATGGCAACAAACAGAACCTTTAACTTTTCCAACTTAATTTTTGAGGCAATGGTCAAGAACTTAGATAGTAAGACAAACTTTTTGATGTATCCTAGATTCATACAAATCTTTTTGAACAAACACTAAAGACTTCTCCTGCCCTATAAAAGAACCTATCCTACTCCTACCCTTACACAAAACTGTTTAGCAACATGAAAAGAGCCTCCAAGGGATATTTTGGGGTGAACACTCCATTGTTTCAAACAATGCTAGTTCAGGATCAGGGTGAAGGACCAACAATCCCAATTGTTTCCCATCACAGACCCACCAGTGGTCCATCCACCTCATAACTACCATCTACACCACCATCTATCCAAACCACACCTGTTGCTGAGGAGGCTGCTCCAATCCTTATGATTTTACACTCTACCAATGGGTTTCACTCACTTGGACATAAGTTGATGAGGGTAGATTTACTTATTTAATGACAATTCTTTTTACCTTTATTGTCAAGAAAGTTGGAAAGCTTGGAGTTCTGAATCTAAAGACAAACAAAAACAGACACTATAGTAACTGCTCTCACAAGCTTATCAAAAGGGTGAAGAAGTTAGAGCAGACTATCAAGACAAGCCAAGCTAAGAGGAGAGCCAAAGTTATGATCTCTGATGCTAAGGAAGATGATGAGGATTCTTCTAAATAGGAGAAGAGTTAGATTGAAGAAATAGATTTGGATGCTGGAATTTTATTGGTTCCTCTACATGTTGCTGATCAGGGAAGGTTTGATGATACTCAGGTTAGTGATCAACCTGAAGAACAATTAGGTGTTTTTAGTACAGCTAAGGTCCTTGCAGTTGCAGCTGAACAAAGAAGGGATGTTGAAAATGTTCAAACCTACACTAGAAGAAGAAGAGCAGTTAGTACTGGAAGTGGTGGAGTTAGTACTGCCAGTGAATTGGTTAGTACTGCTGGTGTAAAGGCAAAGGATAAAGGCAAAACCGTTATGCAAGAGTCTGAGCCTCCAAAGAAAATCAAAAAGAAAGTTCAAGTTCAAATGAGTATTGATGAAGAACTAGCTCAGAAGGTGCATGAGGAAGAACAAGCCAAATTCAATGTTGAACAGGAAGTAAAGTTTAAGGCAAAACAAGAACAAGAAAGGCTTGATCATGAAACTGCAATGAAAATACAAGAGGAACTTGATGCAGCAGAAAGACAAAGAATGGCTCAAATGCATCAAGCATCTCAAGGCTTTACTGATGATGAATGGGTTGATATTTTGGCTAGAGTTGCAGCTGACAAAGACTTTGTTCAACAATTACAAGCGGGTGAAAAAGTTAGTGATGAAGATCTACCAAGAAAACTTGTTGAACTAGTCAATCAAAGAAAGAAGTTCTTTGCTCAACAAAGGGATGAAGCTAAGAGGAACAAGCCAATGACTCATACTCAACAAAAGGAGTATATGTCTACTTACATCAAGAATTAAAAAGGAGGCTATACTCTTAAGCAATTGAAAGCACTTTCATTTGAGGGGGTTAAAGAGATATGTGAAGCTTCTATGAGAAAGGTACCAATCCTTTTTGTGCCTATGATTTCTGAGTTAGAGTTCAAAGACTAAAAAAGAGCTGGTAAGATGTTGTATAAGAAACTGCCATAAAGACAAAGGATGGAGAGAGAAGCTTAAGGGTCAGTTTTAAGAGCAAACAGGTGAAGAACCAAAAGAAGAAGAACTATCTCAAGAACAGCTACATCAGATGATGATGGTAATTCCAGTAGAAGAGGTTTATGTTGAAGCCTTACAGGTTAAATATCCAATTATTGACTGGGAGATTTACTCTAAAAGGACTCAAGAAGAAATTATTAGAAATTATCAAGGAGACAGGGACATACAGAAGCTTATCAGACTTTTGATGATATGTTAAAGAAATTTGACAGAGATGATCTGGATAAGCTTTGGAATTTGGTTAAGGAAAGATTCAAAACAACAGAACCCGCTGAAGACAAAGCAAGAGAACTTTGGGTAAAGTTGAAAAGGTTATTTAAACCAGATGACAATGGTAACTATTTAGAGCTGCCTGAGATAATATGCATGATCTTTTAAACTTGCATAGTTATTATGATACATTGGGTGTTCTCAAAATTGATTTTGTGTCTACAGAAATGAGGACTGATATTTAATGTTTGTTGAGAAGGATTATCCACTGACAAAAGCACTTGCAACCTTGATGTTGTGTAACAAGCTAAGAGTGGATCAATATTCTGATATGGCAGATGAGCTCTTACAGAAAATCAACATAATAGCAAACAGGCCAAGACAGTAAGGTGTTTAGAAGCATCCTCCTGGTGATCAAGAAGCTTACAGTAAAGAAACTTGTTGATTAACAAGGTGAATCACAAGTTTAGATAGTTCTTTTAGTTGTTCCGACAACTCTTTCATTTCAGAAGGTGCCAATCGATAAGGTGCCCGAGCTACGGGTGCAGCACCAGGTATCAAATCGATTTGAAATTCCACTTGTCGAGTCAGAGGAAGACCCGGCAAGTCCTCAGGGAATACATCAGGAAAATCTCAAACTATCGATACGTCCTTAAGTCGCTTCTTCTCCGAATTGTCTTCCGTCTCCTTTGTAGTAACGTTTGTCAAAAAGACTAGACATCCTTTTAGCATGTATTCTTGGGTTTTGGTGTACGAGATAATGTGCAGATGAGCCTCGTTTCCCCGGTTGCTTCTGTCACCGTGAACGATTAGAGTTTCATTTCCCCAGGGGATACGAACGATCTTCTTGGCACACACAATGATTGCTTGGTACTTTACCAACCAATCCATACCAATTATAGCGTCGAAACTACCAAGTTCTACGGGCATTAAGTCTATGTTGAATGGGTGGTTCAGGATGTTTAATGTACAACCCCTAAGGATAGTGTTTAACCCAATTATTCTCTCGTCGGCTAGTTCAACATCATAATAGTGATCTAATGCCGTTGGTGTGATATCAATTCAGGGGTTAAATGCAGTAGACACAAAACTCCTATCGGCACCAGTGTTGGGAATTAAAGGGCTTCTACAAGTTCATATTGCTCAAAGGACTTAGTACTGCTACTTGAATATTATACTGCTAGTGTAGATTGAAGAATATAAACTAATTCATTAGTACTGCTAGTTGTAATATTAGTACTGCTAGTTATAGTTAGTACTGTCAGTACAATGTTAGTATTGTGAGTGTAAATTAGTACTGTTAGTTAGTTTATTAGTACTGCTTATGTGATATGCATGAGTTATATTAGGAATAGATATGCATGATCACTTAACGCGTTTTGTAAGCCTATTAGGGTTTTGTCTTGGTGTATAAAAGGAACCCTTACGGCATAGTTAGAAATATGAAGAGAGAGAGATACACAAATAGAAAAACACAATAGTTGTTAGGCAAAACATATAGTTGTTTTGTGATTTGTTTAATATAGTGAAAGTTATTTTGTTTTTGATATTGTTCTTATTATTCTTCTAAGTATATAAATATTAATTCCGCATAATCTTTATATATACACCACAAGGTTTCTATCATAGTTGTTTTAGATATATCTAAGATTACTAAAGCTTTAACAAGCTAATCAAAGATCTACAAGGGATCAACAAGTGGTATCAGAGCGGGTGTTCTGAAACCTTGATCAAGAAGAAACAAACTAGATCTAACTCTTTGTACAATCTCTAGATCAAGACCCATGGATCTAGAAAGTACCGAAAATAATACTCTTGCAAAACTGCCACTTCTGAAGCAAGGTGATTATGACACATGGAGACTCAGAATAGAGTCATACATTCAACTTCAAGAATATGCTCTCTGGGAGATCATAGAGGATGGCAACTCCTTCAAGCCAGTAGCACGAACCACTACAAACGCTGATGGTACATCTACTTCAACAATACCTGGTGCTTTTACTGCTAAGGAAAAGATCCAAAAGAAGAATGATGTTAAAGCGTGAAGTTTTTGATGATGACACTTCCAAGTGAGCATCTACTCACTTTTAATCAATACAAGGATGCCAAGACCATGTTTGAAGCCATATAATCAAGATTTGGTGGTAATAAAGCCACCAAGAAGACTCAAAAGACACTCCTGAAGCAAATGTTTGAAAACTTCAATGCTTCTAGCTTAGAGTCACTTGACTCTATCTTTACCCGGCTTCATCTTAGGTGAAAACATCTCTCAAGAAGATCTAAACTTTAAATTCTTGAGAAGCCTTCCTTCTAAATGGAGCATGCATGTTGTGGTCTGGAGGCACAAACCAGATCTAAGCTTAATAAGTTTTGATGATCTCTACAACAATTTTAAGAGTGTTAAACAATAGTGTAGGTCCTTGGTTTAGGATCTGACTAGCCTTTGTGAGACTATAGATAACTCAAATAAATCCAAATTAACTATATGAGAGACACTGACTATGAATTCTCAAGTGTTAATGCGGAATCTTAACACAAGAGTAAAGAAGAAACGATAATACTAAATTGCTATTAAGCTCTATGCTTCTATTGATATTTCAATCACTTACTCGTACATAACATTGTGCCTTAGGGTTCCTCTTATACACCAAGGAAACCCTAATGGGCTTTACAAACGTCAAAGGATAATACATATCCTTTCCTAAGATATCTCCTAAGATATCTCTAAGATAACTATTACTATTCTGTTACATAAACAGACTTAACTATAAACAGAACTAACTATGACCAGTACTAACTCTAGTACTGCTACTCTACCAGTACTAACTTAGTACTGCCAGACTTAACTTAGTACTGCCAGTATTAACTCAATACTAACAGAACTAACTATTACTACCAGACTTAACTGTTATACTACCAGTATTAAGTCTGTTACAATCTATTTTCCCAACAATCCTCCCCTAACTTGATCTTCACTTGTGAACTTCAAGTTCCTTCAAAACATTCTTGATCTTTACTTTAAACACTTTAAGCTTTCTGAGGATGTTGTAAATAGAATTCTTCAAGTTGTTCTTGATCTGCAACACTTCAAGTCTTCTCTTTTTATCTTTGCAGCAACTATTCTTCAAAGCTCTTCAGCAATCCATCATATCAGCAACATTGACAATTATGTACATCAAATCATAAAGTTTCAGTCTATTCTCATCACTTCCAGGTGTGTTAACTCCTGTGAGAGGTGAATCATTGAAAATTTTAAATGGATTTGATGTCTCTTTACCAGTTAGCCATTCACTCTGGAGTAGTCAGTCCTTTGGCCACCAGAAAGGTGTATGTCCATGGTTAACTGAAAACCATTTCAACTCTCAGTACTTGAAACATTGGTGAGTTGAATACCATATGGTTTTTGGCAAACCATTACAGCCATAAACGGATTTGATATGCCTTTACCTGTAGTCGTTTGCTCAGGGCTAGTCAATCCTTTGGCACCTAGAAAAGGTAAATTCCATGGTGGATTGATAACCATGTCAACTCTTTGTACATGAAACTTGGTGAGTTGATATACCATCCACTTTTTGGTAAAGTGTCAACCATCTAATATGGATTTGCAATTTGTCTTTACCATAAGCCATAATCTTATGGACTAGTTATGGTTTTTCCACAGCCTTTACCACAAGCCATAAACTTGTGGGCTAGCCAACTCTTCACTTAAACAGATATGGTAAGTTGAAAACCATACAACTTATTTGCAAGTTGTCAACCATAGAATGGATTTAAGAAGTCTTTACCAAGAGCCGTTTGCTCATGGACTAGCCAGTCCTTATGTCAGTTAGACATGGTGAACTGATAACCATTTGTTGTGTTAGTGCATAGCACCTCCACCAAGTGTTATCCTTCTTATCTCCATCCTAGGCTTCTAACTCATTAGACTTTACTACTTCTTAATACCAGCTTGCTTTTCCATCATTTTCAACATTTAATAGCAATTCTCATTTTGCTTTCCCCCTTGTAGTTTCTTATCTAACATGGCTTTGCACATCTCAGCAGATAATGGATACTGTCTTTCAATTAGCATATATACATCCATTGACTCTAAGTTCAAACAATGTACTTTACAGGAATCATAATATCTCTAACTTATGATCCTTTGCTGACCTAACAAACTCCAAATAGGATCTGTGCTAAGAGGTTCTTCAAACATATTCTTTAAATACTTCCAAAATACCTTCTCTAACTCATCCTCTGGTCCATCCATCCCATATCTATTCATTACAATCCTATATAACTCAGTGAGATCATCTCTAGATATATCCTTCAGCATAGCACCAAAATTAGTGTACACTACATCAGTTCCATTTTCCCGAACTATTTGGTACACTCCTTTTTCTCCTTGCTTGATGATCTTATATGTAACTATACTAGGTGACTTCATAGCTACAGGAACAGGATTAATTGGAGTTTTAGTACCTGTGACAGACTCTTCTTGCTCACCAACTTCATCTGAATCTTCAGAGTCATCCTTATCAACATTTGTATGCAATCCTCTTCTTGCTATCTGTTTTCTTCTTTTTCCAAACTTCTTGGTTGATTCATCATCCTTTGCTTCATCATCTTTCAGTCTTTTTGGAGTCTTTGTCTGAAGCTCTTCACCAAATCTTTTCAAGCTAGCTTTAGTGGCTTCAAAATTTATTGGTGCAAAGGATTCAACCTGTTTCACAAGCTTATCAAATTCTTCCTTGACTTCTTCAAAACTCAAATTCTCAGCTGTGATAACTTCCATGTCCCTGATTCTTCAAATAATTCATCAGTAAGTCTTTAGCTGTGATTGGTCATGGGCTTTTTCTTCTTTTAGCTTTAGCTCTTTCCTCTGCAAAATATTTCTTCCTTTGATTGACAAGATCAACCATTTTCTTTGCAAAATCTTCTCCTTGTAATTCACTTCCTAGCATGCTTTTTGACAACTCTGCATTAGCTTCAATCTTTGCTCTAATTAAATCCCAATCTTCATTTGTGTAATGCTGAGCTTCAAACTGAACTTGAGCTTTTCTTTTCTTTTGTTGCTCATTTAACTCTTCTTCTTCTGCAATTCTTTGAGCTAAGAGTGAATCCAAGTGTATTTGTTTAGCCTCTTCTTCTTTCTGTAAGGAATCCAATCTGATTGCTTCAGCAAGGCTAGCTTCCTCTTGTAGAATTTGTTCTTTTGACTTCTTAGGAGTTTCTTCACTGATCATAGGAGCTTTTCCTTCTCTTTGGCCTTTATCAACAGAAGAAGTAGACTTTTTAGCACTAACAGTACTAACTTGTTCACTGCCAGTACTAAGTTGTTCACTAACAGTACTAAGTTTAATACTGCCAGTATTAACTCCTTCAGCAGTATTAACTTGTTCAGCACCAGTATCAACTTCTTCTTGAAAATCCAAGCTTGAGACTACCTTCTTTCCCTTAGCCTCTTTTCTTCTCTTGTATCTCCTTCCCTTGTCAATTGTCACTTGGCTTTATGAAGGCAACCTTGGAGTGTGTTTTGCTGCTTCAAGTGTGTGGACCTTATGTCTTCCACTTGTTCTCCCCTGAAGCTTTTACTTTTGTTATGGAAGGAGTAACACCAATCCTTGTACTGAAGAAGCTAGAGGATCATCTTGACTTTTCCTCCTTGAGCCTCAGGTTCTTCTTCTTCTGAATCTGACAAAACCACATGTCTCTGTTTCAAAAGCCCTTCCAACTTCTTCACTTTCTTGACTAAACCTTCACTTTAGCTTCACCCTTGTCAGCCTTGGTTTGTTTGTGATCAGTTTCCAAGGCTGTCAATTTCTTTGATTTCAATTTAGGAACTTACTTGAAGTAAGTCTTCCATAGCCATTTTTCTTTGGGCTGTTCTTGTAGGGTGTGGTGGGTGGTGACAGGAGATGGCTCCTCAAAGATATGCTCAAATGGTTCAGGTTCAGTTTCAGGAATAGGTGTAGGTGAAGGAATGGTTGCAGGTATAGGTGTAGGTGTAGTAATGACTGGAGGAGATGATGTGGATGGTACTGGGGGTGTTGATGATGATGGTTGGGATGGAGCCACAACATCATGTTCTGGACCTGCATTTGGGTTAGTAGCCACAAGTAACATAGTAGGCAATAAAGGTCTTGGTGCCCCTCGAAAACCCCTTTTCATATTCCCAAAGATCTTTTTGGTCTGGCTCACAGCCAGATAAAGGTGTTTGTTTTTCGTAAAATAAGTTTTGAAAAGTTATACCACAAAATTCAAGCATATCTCTATTCTTAAATTCAGTGCCATTATCTGATCTAATGATTTTAACTCTATGACTAAGCTGGTTTTCAATCTGCCTAATAAAGGTCTGAAGAATGCCACTAGTTTCATCCTTAGAAGCCAAAAAGAATACCCAACAAAATCTGGTACAATCATCAGTGATTACAAGGCAATAACTTGCATGATTAATGCTTTTCACAGAAGTAGGACCAAAAAGATCCATATGCAAGGTGTGTAGTGGCTTGGTGATCAATCTTTCTAACTTGGCCTTGCAAGAGGCCCTATGTTGTTTGCCTTTATGGCAGGCAACACATGTGTGGTCATTTTTGAAAACCTTGGAAGGTAAACCTCTGACAAGGTTTCCCTTCACAAGTTTGTTTAGATTTTTAAAATTGATATGACCTAATCTTCTATGCCACAATTTAGATTCATCAGATGTGGCTTTAGCAATCAAACAGGCAAAACCTTTAGCAGGAGAAGGTGTCTTCATGTCAAAACTGTACATATTGTGATGTCTAGGGACCTTTAAAAGTATCTGATTTTCATCAGGCATCTTAAAGTCAGAAGACACAACAAGACATTCAGTTTCAGTAAAAAGAACCTTATGCTGCTTATCACAAATTTGTGATATTGAGAAAAGGTTAAAATGCCCTAATTCTTTTACAAAGGACACACTATCAAAATCTAAATTACCGACTCTTATTCTACCTTTTCCAGATATGTAGCCTTTGCTACCTCCAAAGGTAACAGATCCCCCATTGAATTCTTCAAAATCCTCTAGTTGATCCTTGTTACCTGTCATGTGCCCTGAGCATCCACTATCAAATATACCTCTATCTACCATGTTCTTCAGTGGATGATCCTGCACATGAAAAAGAGAAAATTAGTTTCTCTTAGGGACCCAGGCCTTTTCAGGCTTGGGTCTGCCTTGTGGACCTTTAGCATTCACAGTTCTAATAAAAGTTGGTCCACTGTCACAATTGGAGTTTGAGTTCCTCCAATTATAACCTGCTGAGGTCTTAACAGCAGATCCCCAATTTCCCTTTACAGCATGAAAATGAGACATTTGTGTTGTAGTTTTTGCAAAGGGTCTTCTTACAGATGAATATGATTTGAAAAAATGCCCTCTTTGATTAAATTGATTCACCTGTGGTCTTTTAGGACTAAAGTTGTTTGATGTTCTGGTAGGTACTGGCTGTCTGAATCTAACAGTATTAACATTAGAACTACCAGTATTAACTCTAGGCCTAACAGGATTAATTTTTGTCCTACCAGTATTAATATTGGGCCTAACAGTATTTACATTTGGTCTTCCAGCATTAAGTTGTACTGATTTAGGAACAAGTTTATTAGCATGATTAACCCTGTTTGCATTGGTCCATACTGGTTTTGCCACCCCATTACCAGTATTAAACACCCTTTGTTTCTTAACTTCAGCCTCTCTAGCCATTTTCTTTTCATAATAGTCACAATCTTTAATCAAATGACTTAGACTACCACAAACAAAACATTTCTTCTTTGTGAAAGAGTAACCTTCCCCTAGTTCTCTTTGGGGTGGGGGGGGTGGGTGGGGGGGGGGGGGGGGGGTGGGGGGTGGGGGGGGTGGTGGTGGGGGGGGGAGGGGGGGGGGGGGGGGGTAGGTGTGGTGGAGGGGGGTTGGGCGGGGGGGGGTGGGGGGTTGGAGGTGGGATGGGGGGTGGGGGGGGGGTGGGGGGGGGGTGGGGGGGGTGTTGGAGGGGGGGGGGGGGGGGGGTGG